>JAOVYW010005542.1:0-12182 GCA_025775045.1 Hiodon tergisus
TGCAGGGTCCTCACAGTCTGTACCCTGCAGTCTGTACGCTGCAGGGTCCTCACAGTCTGTACCCTGCAGTCTGTACCCTGCAGGGTCCTCACAGTCTGTCTGGCTGCTCCACTGAAGTCTATTGAAGTTCTTTGGAATATTTACCAATGGATCATATCCAGGGGACACACCAGTAAGATGATTCCAAGGAAAACAGTAGCTACTTCCATCAAAGGTCTAGAAATGTTTTTAAAAGGATGCTACTATGAATTAAATACTGGTATTTGGCCAGAGGATGATGTAAACACAAAGTAAAGCAAGGTAATCAAAGTCGGTCACGCACGGAGAATTCCATTTTATTTCCCTATCACCATGAATCCTGTGCCTTGTCCTGGAAAAATTCCGATTTTTGTTCAGATTTGAATAATTATAATCACACCTTTTAAAGTTTTAACATTTTAATACCAGAAAAGCTGATGGCAGTTTAAGGAAAACATAAAACCAAAGTGAAGAATAAAGGTACTATAATCTGCTATAATGTGCCAGAATAAAGGTACTATAATCTACTACAATGTGCCAGAATAAAGGTACTATAATCTACTACAATGTGCTAGAATAAATGAATCCTCAAATTTTCCATCCTGCAGCTATTTTTGTCATTCGTGATTATTATTATGACAAGGGACTAATTGGACAGTTTACTTTAACGATGAAGGGAAACCCTATGCAAGTACCTCACAGTCAGCTGTTCACACTATTGTGATTCTTACAGCAAAAAGTCCTACTGGAAAAGTGCTTTTAGAATGAAGGACTTTACTTTTTCTGTTGTTTCTGTTGGCCGTGGGGAATTGTGATGTCAGTGGTGAAAATTGTGCTCTAAATGTATTTCTATAGCGGTAAAATCTGTATGCCATCATCATGTACTGTATGTGCATTGTGCCTTTTGGTTTATGCACAATACAGCACAATAAATAATGCTTCATTACGTTGAATAATATGTTATATAACTTCTCCATGGAATTTAAGCTGTCTGTTACTTCCAGGAAGATTTATGTAAAGGAAATTAATTTTTAAATTGAACTAAACAGGAAGCATTATGACTCAACTCGATTGGCTATTGTGTAATTGTGGGATGGACCATTCAAAGAAGATGGCCAGCACAGGGAATATAAGGCACTGTGAGAAGGCGGTCTTCACTCGTTTGTCTGGCTGTCAATCAGGCAAAATGACAGCAATTCTGGGGCTGACACTTTCAGCTGCTCTGTGGCTACTCACAGGTACAGTACCAAGTAACCATGGCAATAGGGTTCATAACCTTAGGAGGCAAAACTAAACAATGTAGTTTTCACTGAAGAGTGGTAATATTTAGAGCTTGTATATTATTTATCTTGTGGTTTTATTTTATCACGTATGGTTGAATATGTTACAGTTCACATCAATTTATTTTTACAGTCTAATTGTGTTAAATTTCACATAAGTTCGCTCCAATTGAAATTGGGAAAATTTGACAATACACACATTGTATTTAATTAAATTGCATTTAATCAAATTGTATTTAATCAAACTGCATTTAATAACACGCTGTTACACACCGTTTAATTAAATACGATTAGCAGGTTGTTTTTATTTTGTCCCATTCGGCATTAAATGTATTACTTGAATGTATTTAACACTAGTTGATAATATAATATAATAATGCAATTAATTTTATTATTTATCCTTTGTAAGGTTATTTTTTGTTAATTTTAAATGTATTATTATCTTCCCTGAATAAATGTACCAACAGTAAATAATGATTCTTAACTGCCATTTTATAAATATCACTGCATTATACAAACTTTAAAGACTAAAGACTGTATCACCAATATTAGAACTTTTGATTATTCAAAGAAAATATTTTAAAGATTACATTAATTTTGCTTTTGTGTTAAAATAAACGCATTAATTACTGTATTCTGTAATAACTGTATAACTGTACTTTTAGGCCAGATTGTTGAAGTAAGAGGCGAAACAAGTAAGTATGTCTTTTATAAACTATGCGGAGGAAAACTAAAGTCTTTCTTGTAATTAGGTAAACTCGATGAATTATCCTAGCCTATCAGATCGCATTTTTTCCCCTCAGAAATGTTATGCCCTGTCTCTCTGCAGAAGTTTGTAAAACCTTTGGCAGTGGGGTCATCAAACCATTCAAGGCCCTCCCGATCTACAAACGGTCAACCTGTCCTATCACACTGGTAAGCTTCACCCAAGGAGGGGTACAGTGCTCTGTCACCTACACCCGAGGGAACAGCGGTCTGATTGAGCGGGCGGAGATCTCCATTAACAACGTCGAAACCATCCTGCAAAACGGTGACATCTTCGTAGAAAAAACTAAGTATGAGATTTTATTTTCTAATTTTATTTTCTTCGTCAATACAACACCCATCATTAGTGTGATTGTTAATGATTTTGGCAACACGTAGCGCGCAGGAAAATTAATGTGTTTCTTTAATCTAATTTGGTTAAGAATTGCCAGTAGTTTATCCTTGGATAAGTTATTTCAAAATTGTTAAACATGTGTTCACAGAATCTGTCGGGTATTAGCATTGGGTTAGACATCTGTTAAGCAAATGATAAACACAATAGAAGACCAATCAAATTAACCTTTAGCTAAAGCCATGTGTAAATCCTTAAATGCTTAAATTTGTGATTCCTTCTTTTCAGCATCTCTCTTCCATTTGATCATTTGTACCAACATATCTTCAACTACGGTACCTACACAAAATTCACCAGCAGGATTTTGCCTTTGTCTGTAATCTGGCAAAGTGATGGCGTTAAGATCAGTTCTCTTAGGGTAAGGGATAATTGGCCGTTCTTGGTGATTTCATTTCTTTCAGTTTGTGTGGAATGAATTGTCTCGGTGAGTTAATTTAGGCTCCTCTTTATTGCAGGTGGAGCTGAATGAAAGCATTGCAGAAAAGTCAGAGGGGATTTGTGGTCAGTGTTCACAAAATGTTGCATGTGTATTACAGTTGATATCAGATTAATACAGCTCAAATCAATTACAAGTTTTAGAAAGTGGCATTGGTTGGGACCTGGTCTATCTCTTGTGTTTTTAGAACACTTATTTTCTTATCTGCATTGTTAATTGTGTAAGAATAGATTTCTTTCTTTCCATTACAATAAAACACAGTATGCCTTTAACATAACACACTGCTTTTTAAATCGAAAATTGTTTTGTTTATAAATTTGAGCACATTCAAAAAGTGCGATAAATCCCGGTTAACTACAGGTTAAATTATTTTAATAATTTGACAGCCCTAATATATATATATATAGAGAGAGAGAGAGCTTTGTCATCATACCTAGATAATGCACCGTGTTAATTTAATCATTTGAGCATGACTGTAAAGTAACCACAATGTTTTCATTTAGCCAATCCTTCCAGTCCAATGGAAGATCCACAAAGTATTTGTGAGTCGAAAGACGTCGATGGTGACTGGGATTCAAAGGTTTGTGTCCTCAGACTTTGCTTTAATTAAATAGACTTTAAATATTAGTCACATTTTCTGTTTAATTGATAACGCTTTCTTTTTCTACAGGAGTGCAATTTTTTGTCAGAAATATATTCTTGTGGGGTTGAAGAAAATGATTATTTCACTCTTTGTGCAAAAAATATTGACGGATACAACAAAGAAACAAATTTCAAGACAATATCCTGCTCTTTTTACGAAGAAATTGTCCACGAATGTGAACCTAGCGACCCGATAGTTAAAAAAAATTTGGATAAATGGAGGCAAATAACAAATTGTTGTGAGTAATTTTAACAATCTGATGATAAATGTAATTTTAACTTTCATTCTAAACTAAATGTAACTAAATGTACGGATCTCATTATTCAAAGCTGTTGGGTTGCATATATACTTTAAATGACCTTTGGCTGGATTAATTTAAGGGCTATGCATTAAAATGAGTTTTCCTCTCTCTATGTGTAGACCCCCCCCCCTGGTGTCCTGGTCAGCTGACGTTTCTGGAGTTTGGAAACGCTTATTGGAGGACTTGCTCCAATCCAGAAACGCAAAAAGACCCTCAGCATAGCATCAGCACTTGTCAATGCCCAGAAGGTGATGTTTTATTATTATTACAGCAAAAACGGCAAACTGGAATTTTTGAACAATGGGAAATAAAATTCTTATTTAATATATTTAATTGTAGCCGTCAGTGCAGAGACAGCAGATTATTCTTCAATGGATAATGATATTATTAACCACAAAATTCTTGTTTAACAAAAACAAAAAAGTCAGAAATGACCTTCCTTTATCTTTTCGTTAACAAAAACAGAATTTTTTCTTTTTACAGAAGACGACTTAAATAAATCAAAACAGCTGAGCAAAACAATTTTGTTTTTCCTTTGTGTGACTTAAATTTAATGAATAAAGTCTGTGACACTGCAAACTTTTACACACACGAATTTACATGCAGAGTGACTTTCACACACAGATATCCGTTTACCCATAATAACCTTCTCTCACTGAAACTTGCGCTTAGGTCACAGGCCAACTCAAGTGAGCGGAAAATGATTGAAGGTTTTTTATGTCTGATTGTTAGGTAAGGTACTGAACGACTATGACAAAACTTACACATGTGTGGCTGTGGAACAGTGTCCTTGTGCGGTTGGTGAGAAGATTTTTCAGCCCAACGAGAAGTTTGTGAGCAAATATCAGTCATGGTAAGGAACTAAATTAAAGATTTCAACTACCTTGATTTGAGTTGTTATCAGTATTCACCAAAACGGCAATAATGATCCTCTCTCTCTAGTGAGTGTCAGAATGGGAAATGGGTCTGCACCTATAATCCTGGTGAAGGGAAATGTACAGTTGAAGGAAAATTTGTGAAAAGCTTTGACGGCAAACAGTACACCCTTCCCGGAAATTGCAAATACACAGCTGCTAAGGTAAGCTTTAAAAAGGTCCCTCTTAGACTGGATCAAATCAAAGCCATTGCACTGCAATAGAGGTCGTAAAAAATGAAAATGATTACTCTAAAGCTAGAGAGATAAATGGATTGGTACTTTATTTATCCCCGTGGGGAAACTGCGGCGCTGTAGCAGTAAATTACACGATAACACAAAAACATATAAATAAATCACACAAGTCGTGCACAAGGTAGGGTTAAACAAATCTAAAATATCTCATTCAATATGTAATATTTCTGTGCCATTCTCTTTGTGATCTTTGTATTACACTGTACTTTTGTATTACTCCAGTGAGGATATTATTATTAACCTGAAACAACCCCCTGGGAGTAGGCGGTGTCATAACTCACAGGATCACCAGGGTCAAAATACTGTGTTTCTTGTACAGAAATTGTTGACGCCCATTTTTTTTATGTATTCTTTGTGATAGGGGATCAACTGGACTGTATCGGTCGCGTTTTTCGAAAACAAAGTCTTTCTAGAAAAAGTCTTCCTTGAAATCGACCAGGTATATCTTCTTGTGTTTGTCCAATCTTTGATTTCTTCTAACGATTTTCCTATATTTACGTTCAGATTTACACAGCACCCATGTAGCTATGACACCTCACCTACATTGACATTTAAGGAGATATTTAATAATTTTAGGACTCCCGTAGCACAATGAAAAGACTTCTGGACCTTCAGCTGTCTGTATAAAACGCTGTTTAACTTCTTGTCTTCTTCTTTTGCAGAGCCGCTATACGTTCAGTCAATATGGTATAAAATTTGAAACAAACGGTGTGGAACAAAACATCAATGACTTCCACAAGACCGGTTTGTATTTGTATAAACTACCAAAACCACTAATTATACACAAATACACTTTTTGTGTTCGTCTAATTATTCAGATTTTCTGGGAGATTTTTGAATGATGAACAGAGGACTCCTGAGTGGGTCAGTCAGTAAAGCCCAAGTACAGTCTGAACCCTATGATCGGGACCGGGACCGTGTTGTGACCGGGAGACTCTAGTTGTGTCATCCCAGCCCCCTGCAGGCTGACAGTGCCCCCTATTGGCACACGACTGTATCCGCTGTATTGCCTACATTAGGGGAAATGATGGGAGTCATGTAGATTAGTCATACTACAAACGTACTACAAACGTACTACAAACGTACTACAAATGTACTCACCCTCCCCTTAGCCAGATTTGGGAAGTCGGGGAAATTATAGTATAGTGTGGGAAATGATAAGAGGGTCCTCAGTTACAGGGTACCTGGCATTTGATTTGCTAGGCAGGAAGTGTCTGCATTTCTGACATTCCTAATATGTTTGATATTATTAATAGTATTTTATTCATTTACAGTTATCCTCCAAATTATTTAATATAACTACGGATTGCCGATTACCGATTGCAGTTGTATGGCTTATTACTGCAGACCATTACCTTTAAACAGAACCGGAAGGGAACTCTCAACCTGATTAATTTTCTCCATAAATGTCACAAATTTGCTCTACTGATTTTTGCGTTTAGAAATAAAAATGTTTGGTTGTTTTCGCTCCCTTTCTCTTTATATTATTTTCAGAGCATGCGACAGTATTCTGGCAGTCTTCAACGTACATTCAAGTTCAGACTTCCGTCGGTATGAAGATTCAGGTTTTGGTTCAACCAGAAGTTGAGTTGTATGTAACATTACCAAAAGGACTGAAAGGACAAACTAAAGGTATTTTTTTAAACTTTACTTTACTTTGTAAATAGATGAAGAAGGACTTCTGACCAAAACATCCGTAAACAAAAATATCTCCGCTGTGGGTAAAGGCACTCACCTTAAGCCAGGCTTAGCTCTAGGAGCTGTTTATAACAGTTTAGACCTGGGAGACCCCAACAGTGGTGCATGATTACCAGTGCGCCGGCTGGGCTAGTTTGGTGGGAATTGTGAGCGTTTCTTTTAGCTTATTGCTAACCAGCTACTCCCTTAGAGTCTCAGAACTACATTTATTTCTGTTCTTTGGGTTTTTTCAGGAATTTGTGGAAACTACAATGATGTCACAACAGATGATTTTACATCTTCATCAAACATCATAGAGACCACACCTGAGGCTTTCAGCCTTTCCTGGGCAGTGGCCGCCTGTGAAATGAAGCCTCAAATAACGTGCACAGAAACAGACAGTAATCACTTCATTTTGCTATCATAAATAATCAAATTCTTTATGGTGGGAATGATGGAGACAGCCATGTATTCATGCCTAATTTTTGCATCATTTGTAGACTGCGACGCCTACCTAAATATACCTGCATTTGCTGTGTGCCATGATCGTGTGCCACGTGACCACTATGTCAAGGCAAGACCAGACTCAGTCCACGATTACAGATGTATACACATCACAAGGAATCATGTGTTAAACTAAACAATGTGTCTGCCCATTAACAGGTTTGTCAGGATACAATTTGCAACTGTGCCACAGCAAAGCAGGACTGCCTATGCCTGGCCTTGGGTAACTATGCCAAGGCCTGTGCCCAACAGGGAATTATTGTGAAAGGTTGGAGGGAGGAAACGAACTGCGGTAAGTTCTGCCTCTTGTGTTGATCTGACCCTCTAATCGCCTCTAATCCCCAGACACTCCCATCGCCTCTAATCCCCAGACACTCCCATCGCCTCTAATCCCCAGACACTCCCATCACTCTAATCCCCCTTCGCCTCTAATCCCCAGACACTCCAATCTCCTCTAATCCCCCTTCGCCTCTAATCCCCAGACACTCCCATCGCCTCTAATCCCCAGACACTCCCATCGCCTCTAATCCCCAGCACTCCCATCGCCTCTAATCCCCAGACACTCCAATCGCCTCTAATCCCCCTTCGCCTCTAATCCCCAGACACTCCCATCGCCTCTAATCCCCAGACACTTCCATCGCCTCTAATCCCCAGACACTCCCATCACTCTAATCCCCCATCGCCTCTAATCCCCAGACACTCCCATCGCCTCTAATCCAAAGACACTCCCATCGCCACCATTCTCACTTCAGTGTTGGCTGAAATTTCCCTGGAATGGATCTTACTGAATTTTATATAATGAACCCTCACTTTGAATTCTAGGAATAGTGTGTAAGAAGAACCTTCATTTTGATTACGAAGTGCTGACCTGTAACAGAACCTGCCGCTCTCTCACGGGCCCTGACCCTACCTGTGAGGTGGATGACACGCCAGTTGATGGGTGTGGCTGCCCAATGGGAACTCATCTGAACACAGAGAGTGGCTATTGTGTCGTTCAGGCAGGCTGCCCCTGTTACTATCAGGATGAACCACAAGGCCCAGGACCTGTTGTCATTGAGGGGCAAAATTGGTAAATCTTTAATCCATGCAATTTGAAACCATAAAATCCTCTTCACACATTATGATGTTGAAAGTATTTGACGTATTTTTTGTTCAATGCTGAGACATACATATTTCATTTTCATTCTAGCAAATGTGAAGAAGGAAAACTGCTCTGCCCGAATAAAACCGGTAAATTTTATTCAAGCTTTGCAAGTTTGAAGCTGACGAAAGACAAAAGCAAAACGACAACTAATTTTAATCAGGGACTAGAAGATAAAAACACCTTATAACATGAACTTTAGATAAAGCTCGTCACTGTAGCCATCATTAACTAAATTCTTTAACTAATTGGTTGCTAATTGTTGATTATCAACAGTTGGTGATCAATGCGTATTGAAATAGTCTCATTATTTTCCAGGTTGCCTTCAGGGAAAGATATATGAACAGTGTTCTAATCCCTCGACAAAAACAGACCAAAAAACATGTGACTCATTAACAAAGCCAAAAGTAAGTTTAAGGAACAAATTAAACAATTTCTGTTGCATTGTCTTATAGATAAGTGTGTTCATTACTAATGATAAAATAGTGAATGATTTGATTATCTCTTTCTGCCTCATCATAAATTAGTGTATGTAATATATAAACACATTTGTTAATGTTTAAGATGATAATGTAAATTGAATTAATGTGACAGTGATGTGCTATACAATGGAAAAGACAGGATGGCTGTGTTATCAAGCTAATGTCTTCTATTGCAGGATAATGTCTGGAGCTGTGAGAGGGGATGTTATTGTCCAGATGGTCAGTATGAAGACCACAATGGTATGTGTGTTACCAAAGATCGCTGCACCTGTCTTTATGCTTCAAAGATATACGCACCTGGACAGAGTGTTGGCACCAATTGTCAAAATTGGTAAGCCTGAATTTAACCCTTTATCCTTACATTAAAGTTGTGAACATGCAGCCGTTTGCTTTTACAACATTTTCTATGTTTCTGTGATTGAAAACTGCCATAGAACTTATTGGCTAGTTTTCCCTAGTAACTCACTTAAAACAAAACTTTTGGAATACACCCTGTTTGTTGGATTGGTGGTTTGATTAACGTTTCAGATGTTTAACAGCTTATGCACTGACATTTCAGCACATGTATAGCGGGGGCGTGGATATGCAAAGACAAGCCCTGCTACGGGAGATGCCAGGTGTATGGGAATGGGCATTATCAGACCTTTGACTCAAAGTGGTTCAGCTTTGACGGAAACTGTCAGTACACCCTGGTTGAGGTATGGTTTTGTAGGCAGTCCTTATTATTGAAGGATTGAAATTCTTGCCACTATTGGGCTATATAGATGGTAGCAGGTCACTTAATGGCATGAGAACATACACAAGCCTGTCGACTTTTTCAACGGAGTTCATCTGCTTGCCAACAGCTGAAGGCAGTCGCTACAGTTAATTTGAATTGTTATCATTTATTTAGTTATTGTTTTTCTATGGTGACTGTTGCAATTTGATTGGAGATTTATTAATACTATTTAGTTCAAACAGTAGATTCCAGTTTTAGTTTTCTGTGTCTTAGAACTAAGAAGAACTAGGGAAGCTGGGCATATATTTCTTTACACGTGATTTCCGCATCCCCAGGACAACTGTGGGACAGGAAATTCCTCCTTCTCCATCACATCGGAGAGTGTTCCCTGCTGCGATGAGGCCCTGACGTGCGCCCGAAAAATTGTCATCAGTTTCCAGGTGCCCTGCCAAAGTCATGCCGGAATTATTTAGCATCCTCCCTTACACAGTTCGATATGATTGTTTTGGTGATGAATTCCTCTCTACAGGAGCAGGATAAGGTGGTTCTGACACTGCACGACATGAAAGTGATCGAGGACGCCCCGAGCTCGCTCTACATTGGAGCGAAACCTATTTACTCCATTTACCAAGTTGGCTTGTACATCATGATCTCTGCTCCCAGTAAGGGATTGACAGTCATATGGGATAAGAACACCAGAGTTACCATCATCGTGAATGAAACCTGGAAAGTGAGTAATTCTCTGTTGGCTTTTACCCATATTCAGTGTATACTTGTTTCTGCCTTTAGAGCTGAGTAATCCAGCTGAAAATGTCTTAATTTTAAAACTCATTCAAAAACAAAAGTTATTTTACGTAAAAATGTATAATTTATAATTTTATTTTTATAAGTTATACCACATAGGCATGTATTGAACAGGCATTTGTTACCCAAGTAAGCCAACTGCAGTCCTGGTAAGTCTGGCTTTGAGCTGCAGCGGGTGTGTATCTTGGCAGAACCCTTACTGGTATCGTCACATTGCGGTTGACAGAGGAAGGTTTGTGGCCTCTGTGGGAATTTCGACGACAACGAAGCAAATGACCTACAGACGAAGGACTTGCTGTTAGTGGCCAGCTCGCTGGAGTTCGGCAACAGCTGGAAGACACCTACACCTCCCTGCTCGGACGCTATCACTGAGACGTTCCCCTGTGACCATCACTCCTATTGTGCCATCTGGGCACAGCACCGCTGTGAGATCCTCAAAAGTGACGTCTTTAAACCCTGTCACGCCAAGGTACGCTAAAGGGCATCTAAGGACACCCTGTCTTCACCATTGACACTGACTGATGTTTTGACAGAAACTTTGCCTGTACTGAATGTCTGGGCAACTTCTCCCGGGTGATTGAGGTTCTCTTCAGATCATTTCACTGTAAAAAAAATTTCATTTGGAAGTACTTTACCCTGGTTTTCCGGGGAGAAAAGGTTTCAATTCCGTAAAGAGACACCTTTTCTGTCACAGGTGGACCCCAATTTATACTATGAGGCTTGTGTGCGGGAGTCTTGTTCCTGTCAGTTTGAAGGAAGGTTCCTGGGTTTCTGCACAGCTGTGGCTGCCTATGCAGAGACGTGTAGCGAGCAGAACATCTGTGTGGACTGGAGAACCCCGGACTTGTGTCGTACGTAATAAATGGCATCGTTGTCAAGAGATATTAAAGTGGTACTCCTACTACAGTGTCCCAGTCAACTAGTCTGAGTGTGCTTTGGTATCTAATTATCATTTATCATTTAAATGTGCATTGGTGTAAATGAATATTTAATCAAAACTCTTATTTTCTAGTTAAAGTTTCTCATTTAAATTCAATATTAATGTCACTGGGCTTATGGTTGTTAATGGAGTGGTAGATTTTCATATTTTCAAAAGTAGTCTACAATACGTTGGTTTCATGAATGTGAATGTGTGCGTTTTCACACCAGCGGTATACTGCGAGTACTACAACAGCCACAATAACCCTAACAAGGACATGTTGACCTGGCATTATGATCCCTGTGGCAATGCCCAGACATGTGGCCACAGGCACAACTTTCCCTGGAAGCTAGAAGGTAACGATCCTGAGTGTTCAGACCTAGCCTTTACCAAAGAGCATATTTATTTACTGAGAGAATTCTTCTTGATATTACAATCACAGAGAAGCCAATTTAATTTCCCACATTTTTACAGGCTGTTATCCAAGATGTCCACCAGAATCACCATATTATGATGAGAAGGGTGGTACATGTGTGACAGAATGTTCCTGTTATTGGAATGATACTCTGATTCCACCAAACGGGTCAATCCAGTCAATTCCTGGAATGTCTTGGTAAGAAGTTTCACTAAATAACATTACATATTATTACTAGGATGTTGTTTAAACACATTTGTAAAATCCAATGACTTTAATAATAACTGTAAATAATCTGTTTTGCAGCACTTGTAATAATGGAAATATTGTTTGTGGTAAGTCTTATATATTTAAATTAATAAAATATAAATTGTTCTTTAGTCTAATAATTTTAGCTAAACCTGCCTAAAAAGTAAATAATCAAACAAAACATAATTTAAATAAACATATTAATTTTGCCTTAATCTTTACATTTACATTCTGCTTCAGTTCCAAGTTCAACTACAACTACAACTACCAC
>JAOVYW010005544.1:0-12181 GCA_025775045.1 Hiodon tergisus
AGAGAACAGTGTGGGATATAGAGGCAGTGTGGGGTATAATGAGTGGTACAGAGACATTGTACGGTAGAGAACAGTGTGGGATATAGAGGCAGTGTGGGGTATAGTGCGAGGCTCAGTGGCTATTGGGCTCATATGTTTCTGGCTCAAAGCCAAAGAGAAAGATGTCTGCTATTTACATAAACAGGGTTTACCTAATCCTTTAACAGGGTTTACTTAACATCCAGGGAGTTGGGTACAACCTGAAATTTCAGATAAAAGGGTCAAATTGCCAGCAATGGTAATTGAAATATTACCACCATTGGTGAGGGCTGAACTGTGATCATTAAAATAAAAATATAAATAATTACAAGAAACAAATGAAAAAAGCAAACATAAAGCATATCAATCTAAATATTTTGCTTTAATTTAGCTTTAGCTTTTCATCGAAGGAAACAACAAAACATTGAACTAGATTTGTAAAGAAGCTTCTGGTAAGAAAAACATTTTACGCGGAAACCACTCGAGAAGATATGCGTTTCAAGAAATAACACCTAGGCGAGTAGAAGATCTGTGAGCCAGATATTGTCACGGTACACAATCTGTATCTTTTAAAACTGCAAAGCAAAAATGGTTGATTATAGCAATTTTTAATATGTAGAATATTGTAGTGAGACCATATTTGTCAACCACACTACACAGTTGCTTCAGCCTCTCACTCCTGAGAGAAAGGTTTTATGGGTGATGATAAGAAATGCAGGGATACTAAGTGGGCACACAGCAGGGTTTCACTCGATTCGCAGAGCGCTCGTACCACTTCCCCCAACATCTGTATCATCCGTATAATGTAATTATAAATGCGCACTCAATCAAAAATTTAAAATTCAAGTTAATGAGTAGTCATATCCCTAACACTTTGAAGCACACCCGAAAAACTAATTTGCTATTTATTTATTTTAGGATCAAGTGTACTCCCTTCCTTTGGATGCCCATGACTTTTATTTCCTACTTAGAAGTTCATCATAACAACCCTGGCCTACTAGTCTGAGATTTTAAAGTGGTCTCCTGTCTACTTTCGGAACAGCTTGAGCAAAATCAGGCCAGTCAACGATGTGACATTGGCCTTTTTTACTTAGACCGGGCAAGTCACTCAAGGGCTCAAATAGGACTCAAGCTGAAAGGTGGCCCACAACGAGTTCCACAGCACCAGCAGTGTCTGCACGGAGCTCTGCATGGTGCATTGTACACCACTAACATCTACAATTTACTCCTGTACAACGCTTTTCCTAAGCGGCTTGGCAGTACTGACGCTGTATCAGAACGATGCAGTCTTCAACACTGAAGTTTCAAAACAACCAGAAGTTTTTTAATCGACCAACTGAGGAAATCCTGCTTGTCACACTTCACCAGAATTTCCTCTTTTTGGAGCTAAAATACACCCGAAACAGATGGTTTTTTTGATCACGACAGTATACAGTGTTTTTTTTTACTTGACCTTCTATGACCTTCTATGTTCCTGGGGGACTTCATTTAGCAGGAGAGGGTAGCACTAACGCACCCAAGAAAGCAGAATATAGTTAGAAGCTGACAAGCAACGGGGGGTAGGGCAAAATTACCTCAGTGTTTGTACAACAATTATGTAGTCTCAGCAGGAATGAAGTATGGCAACATACAAAAAGTGGTGAGGTGCATGAAGTTTTGGGACAGCGTCTTGTGAGTGAGGAAATCTATGAGGATTGGAGGGGACTTTATTGCCTAAAAGTAAGCAGTAACATCTTAAAGTCAGCACGGTGCTCTAGTCGTAACCGGTGAAGTGAGGATAACACTGATGTGATGTGGACACCTTTGGTTAAAATTCTGGCAGCAGCATTTTGCACAAGTTGTAACAAGTTGTCACAGTCTTGTTTTTAGACAGTTTTGTCCAAATAAATCATGACCAGTATGATATTAAACTCTAAAGGAAAACTTGCTACATCAGAAGATGGTCGTATGATGGGCCAATAGCACCTCTGGGAGGGTTCACTGCCCTTTTTAATGAAGTTCCAACAGTTGAGACCAACACCAACAAATACAATAACTAAGTTAACTGAAAGACAATACAACAGGTACTGCAAATTTTGCAGTGATTTCTCACAAAATGTGACATGAATTTGATGTACTGACATGTTGTACGACTTTAAAGCAATGCTCATAATTATTCGTCTCAGGAACTGCAAATCACGTTGACTTGAACTTTGGCTGCACAGTATTAAGTTAAGAGATTATGATGCCAAATATTAACTTCAGTAACATGGGCCAATGACCAATGTTTTGCTACTGCTGTTTGAAGACCCCCTCTATTGTTGCTGGCAGCTATATTTTAAAGAGATGTTTCTTTTTTCAGCTTTCAACCAAAGGCCTTCTGATGAATTAAACTCTCAACCCGGAGCAAGGTGAAAGCTATTCATGTTCGTACACTTCGGGGGAAATAGTGTATGCATGACGAAAGATGCCAATCTCGACATGACACATCCCAACCTCCCTGGTTTCTGCCCTTGAAAAATATGGAGAGGGAAGCTGGCTAGGGGCAACACAATGTTATGTTTGGTGCCTTTGTTGGATCACCTGGCCATAGGCCGTACGAGTTTGTTTCTGACACCTACTTTTGATTGGGCAGTGTCTCTAACTCTAACCCTAACATGAACTACACCATCATATACTCGCTACCCTTAATTAAGTTAAACTTAATTTTAAGTAAAAAGCATATTAGATTAATAAATCAAACATATTGTTTTGCAAATCCCATTCATTATTAATTCAATGTGCTTTCACAGTGATAAATCAATAAATAAAAAAAATAATAAGTTGTATGCCCTGATTTTCAACATTCATACTTATTGCACCTGTTGTGAACTGCGAAAAAGAGAAGTGGTGCTTCAGTGCTTAGTTAAGAAAAGGCGCTGGTGAATAGTCAGGGCCACTAATGCGTGTTGACCACAGCGAGCTCATTGTAAGGCTGCAGACTCAGCGGCCTTTGGTGCATTAAGGCTCGAAAGCCACAGATGACTGGGAGACTGTTATACAAGAGAGTCGGGCAAGAGCTCCTTTCCCATTAGATAATGAGACGACTCTCTGTCTCTAGCTATCTCTGTCTCTCTCAATCACTCGCTCTCTCCCTAACTCTTTCTCACTCTCTTTCTGTCACTCAGTTTTGAAAGCTGTACAAATGGTTGAGGAAGGGTTTCAATGTGTGGTGAAGAGATGGGAACATCTCAGAGACCGTGGAGTCCACACTACCTGTTAGAATCCTAGCGTGGAAACTTTGAGGGGCACCACCCCTCAACCACAAATCAGGAAAATGTAATTATAGGGGAGAGGCAACAGCAGCTACATTCAACAGTTGAAAAACAGTTGTACCTTTCTACCAGTAGGGGGCTCAGAGTTCTACATGATTTTTATCGCAGCGTAGGCGGATGGCTGTCACACTTAGTGCAGCTTCCCGATCAGAGCCAATAATCCAGAATCCCCTGCTCTGCAGGATCCCGGTGGCCATCAAGAATAACAGCAAGAAAAGACTGGAAAAGAAAGACTGAGAACTGAGAAGATCCGTCTATGTGGACTGTCAGCGTGTTTTTCTGCGTAACTCTAATTTCCTGAGTAAACTTCGCTTGAAATATCATTCGATATAGTGGACTCATTCGTGAGAGTGGTGCTGCTGCTGCTTCAGTGAGCGAGGGTTTTTCAGCCACAGGAGACGCAACACAATCTCCCACGACAGCTGTGTACACAGCCAGGTCTTCTCGACAAAGGCGGCCTTGTGAAAAACAGGCCACGGCCACGGCTTTATTCAGGCCATTATCCTATTTGTCTCCGGGCCTGCGTTGTGTTTGCACAGTTGACAGTTTCAGACAGTTGACAACTGGGAAAGATGGAAAACATCCTGCTGCCGGGAAGTCTTCCGTTTGTTTATATGTCTGTGCACAACACTGTGTCAGAGTGTTAATGCACATCCAGCTCCTGTCAGGCTGGCTCTGCTCATCCCTCAGCCCAATCCTCCTCAGGCCCAGCTCTCCTGAGCAGGTGGGTTAAGGTGCTTTCACATTCTGACCAGTTTCTGATATGGTTTTATTGTCAAGCAGAAGTCTAGTCCAACTCCCATTCCATACACTAGTCTAAATTCGGGGGTAAATACCCATGGATGTGCAAACATTTAGGGAAAAAACAAATAGGCTGGTTTCAGTCCATTAAAAAGTAATGTGTGATGTGTTTTTAAAAATATGCTGCGTTAAAAATGGCTGCGTTGCGCGTTATCTACGCTAAGAGATAAGCAGGAGGTCCAAAAAAGGCTCTTTCATGGTTTTCTGATTTGGATGCATGCTGTGTCTTGTATGCACGCTGTCTTTTTCTTTTGTGTTCTGTATACAATGTCAGAAAACAACTCACAGTCTTGTACAGGGGGTCTGTCATACCAAAAAAAAAAACAAATCGGTGCTCACAGGCACTGCAGAAGGGCTCACTGATCAGTGGGTTCAGCATTGTCACTGGAGAAACCCCCACAATCCCATAATTCCTTAAACAAGACCCCAGTGAAAATGCAACAGTACCTGCACTCCATCTTCAGTACTAGTTAAATAAAACCCTCCATAATTTAATCACAAAAGACTTCAAAGACTATTGCTATATTTTTCTGCTGACAAAATACCATTATTTCCAAAATAATACCTTTATTTCTAACATTTTTTCTCACGCAACAATAAACAATAAATGTTTTTTAAAAGACAAAGAAACAGAACAGAAAATAGGTCCAATTTTTGCCTTGAAGTCAGAATTCAAGAATTCAGAAAAGTCATCCACTGACCCAAGCACCCAACTCAAACCCAACTCAACCTGACTCAACAGTGTTTAGTATCTGCGTGCATGTTGTCAGTTCTTTTTGCAGCAGAACATAAGCAGAATGAGCATCTTCAAGAACCTCTTCTTGGCGTTAACTGTCATTGGGTCCAATTGAGGTGAAGACCACTGGCGTCCTGACAGCGTTAGTGGTTCACTCTGAGGTATGTATGCGTAACATCAAACATGTATGCGTAACATCAAAGTGGACAATGTATTTTAAACTGTGATTCTAACTGAAAGAAATGACCACCGGTGGGTTTAAAGACCATAAAAACAACAGGCCTTTCCCTCCCTCTAAAGCTTCAGCCCATTATTGCAAGATACATTTCTTCATCCTATATAAAAAATTTTGGGGGGTGGAGAGTTGGTGGACTGATCAGACTTTAGTGGCTAGTCTGATCAGTGTCAAACCATCACTCCAGCTGTTTGTCCCACCCTCTGTTTCTTTTTTCTCCCTCCCTCCCTCACTCGTACCTCCCACGCATGTTCTTTCATCCTCTCCCCTCCCCCTCTTTCATGAAACTTTAATTCCGTTACAGCAGCATGCCCTCGCATTTAATCAAGTTAAGCTTCTTAGTCCCAAAAGGAGCCCTCTGTGCGCTCTCTCTCTCTCTCTCTCTCTCTCTCTCTCTCTCTCTCTCTCTCTCTCTCTCTCTAGCTCTGTTTTTGATCTCGATGCTGACAAACCCTCACTCTATGTGTTACCCAATAATACTCCAGAGTTCTCAACACATTTCACAGTGGGTCTACTCTTGGCCTGTAGCTGTGTGCTAACACCAGTCCTGCTAGACGGACATAGGACTGCTTTTAATTCAAGCAAATGCAATTAACTCCCATATTTCACACATGTATTTGTAAAGGGTGTGCCACTTTATACAGGACTGTTAGAGCAAGTGTGGGTGAAAGTTAACAAGCGTGGGTGCACAGCGGATGTGAGCCAAGACGACGTCACTGTCGCTGAGGGTTAGCAGGATGGTTAAAAGGTCTCTTTACTGAAAGAAGAGATGAGCCAGCGATATTAGAACCCCCCCCCCCCATGAACCTTCTGAACATGTGATCCAATGATTGCTAGATAAGTTTATGTTATTTCCTTATTTTAGAACAATGGCAGGGACCTGAAAATTAGAAAGGGAATTGCAGATTCCATCTTGATTCTATAGACCATCGATGCTCTTCGATGATGCACAAACACAAGTGTAAGCTCACAAACCACACGGCTGTTATATCTCCATGCACGCTCTTTACTTGTCTGGTCTAGATGAGTAAACTCCCCCTCCAACCTGCAAATACCCTGTTTTACTTGTGTCTTGTGTGAAAGGGAGTATTATACTTGTCAAATGTTAAAGTTAACTTCCCCTGACACTGTCTCCACCACCCTGTTTTTTCTGTGTGAAACTGCTCAGATCTGCAGCAGAAAGCAGAAGCGCCCGCAATTTCCAGGGGGTACCAGACCATTACGTATAGCAGTGCAACGTCTCCCGGACACGGGAATTTCATTCACTGAGAATTACAGACACACGCACTTTGGAAAGTTGCCTTGGTTACAACATCTTTAAATGTTCGCTATGTTGTTTTCAGATGTCATATGGAACACAAAGAACAGGAAAAGCCTTTATCGTAAAATGAGGAAGAGCGTGTCCTTGTGAAACATCTCAATGCGTCAATGCTTCAATGCAATGCTGTGTGAAGCATGTGTAAAAAGGTCCTACTATCTGACTCTACGCTCCATGTTTACATAGAAAAGAAAAAAACATGGTTATTTGAGTATAGTTTTGACGTCATTTGCTTTGCATTTGCTCGTTGCCCTATAAGAACTTAATACTTGTTCTACTGGGAAACTAATATCATATGGTAGCTTGAATTCAAAACATTTTACCAGAAAATATGTTTGAAATGCCTAAATAATCACAACTATTGAATCTATTAAAATTTAATTTAGATTTCCTTAATTAAAAGTAATTCAATTTCTTTCAAGCGGCTCCAGCGAGCCAGCTCCAGCTCCATCCAAAACAAAAAACTGTCGAACACAAAGAGGTTCAACACCGATTGGAGGAGAGGCTTGCTCCTCTAAACCAGGGGTAGGCATCCATGATCATCGAGTAACATAGTCTCTCTGGGTTTTTGAGCTACCTTTCATTAGCAGCTGATTAAGGAAATAAATAATTTATCATCCAAATAATTTAATGAAATACTTAAGAGGCAAGGTGAAAACGAAAACCTACAGACACTCTGGCACTAAAGGACTGAGGTCGCTTACCCCTGCTCTAAATAGCACAGAGAGAATCCCTGCAGATTTCCAGTAAAACACAAAGAACCCTAGAACATAATCCAGGGATCTCCAGGGCTCTGTTGCCTCAGCTAACATCAATGTTCATGACTCCACCATCAGAAAAACTGAATTAATGGCAGAATACCAAGATGCAAACCACTGTGCACTTTAAAGAACATGAATGTTTGCCAGCATGATCCTTGTTCTGGAACAGAAGATCCTTCTGGATCCTTTGTTCTGGAACAATGTTCTATGGGTAGATGAGTCAAAAGTGGACCTATTATGTCTGGTCGAAAACAAATCACTGCCTTCCACAATAAGAACATCATGCATGGTAGTGGTAGTGTCAATGTTTGGGGATGCTTTACCACATCAGGACCTGGATGCCTTGCCATCATTGAATAATTGGGTATTGCATAACTTTCTTAAATAAATTATCATTATTAAATTAAGTATCATTATATGTGTTGTTTATTTACCCAGGTCTCTTGTATCTAAAATGAGGTTGAAGATCTGATAACATTCAATGCAAAAAATGTGAAAAATGAAAATCAGAGAAGCAGCAAATACTGTTTCACATTAATTTGGTATTTATTGATTTATTTACATATGTACACAATGGTCAATGAACTATAAGTTTGGTTAGAAGACTGGCAGTTATGTAAGCTTATTTAATTAAGGGTTGCACTAGCTTTTAAGTGAAGGCACAAGCTGTCTGGAGACATGGAGACATGTCTGGAGACACTGCCTTCAGAGACTTGATATCGTCAGAACCCTCCCAGACAAAATTCAGGGGGGAGTTCTTCATCTCAAACTGGAATATGTCTTCAAAGCGTTGATTTTGCTCTGCGGTGAAAAAGTTCTTCCAGTCTCCAACTTTACCTGTGGAACAGAGGAGATAATCGTTCAGAGAGAACCAGTGATTGGAGACTCTCCTGCGGAGCCAGTGGCCCTCTGAAATGGTAGCAATGGCTCACCTTTTCTCATGAACTTGCCCTTGCTGTGGTCCATGATCTCCTCTGGTACCGTGGTGTAGTTGACCATGGTGTTCACACTCATGCAGCTGAAGCTGCAATGCTTCTGGACATCAGTTAACTCCTCCGTCTCAAGGGGGCACTGCATGAAAGCACTTATCCTCTCCAGCGAGCCTCTCGGGTCCTGCACAGCCAGGAGTGCGTTTCAGACAGTACCGGAAAATCATTGCATTTATACATTTCACAGTGATGCAGATTGTTGTGTAAAGTGTAAGTGTAATTGTACCCAATTGCCGTACCTGCAACATTTCCTCATAGGTGATATAGAAAAAGTTCTGCATGTTTCTTGTTTGATTGGTCCAGCCTTTCACATGATCAAACCAAGACCCATAATTAACTGGATAAAAGAAGCATTGAGTCAAATTACAACACATTTTAATTAATTTTACCTACAAAAGAATTTGGTAAATGGTCGTCTACCTACCTGTTCCCTCCAGGAAACTGTCCAGAAACTCCCCGAAGGAGTTGGGCTCTGGTAGGAATTTGGCCATTTTGTGGAAGTGGTAAAAAGAAACAGCCACATCCTTGGGATTTCTGGCGACATAAATGACCTAAAAATGAGAGAGAGAAAGTCACAATCGCTGAGGGTCAAATATGAAGAATGCATGGAGAGAGAGAAAGAAAGAGAGATACAGAGATACAGAAGTTCACCCACTCGCCGTTAAACGCAGGTGTTGGGTGGAACAAGAGAGTGGGACCTTATGTGGTCAAGTCACCACAGAGGGAAGAGGCATCCCACGGTAAAGTGAATGCAGGATGAGTTTTCCCCCACCCATATGTTCCGGAAGGGGGTGCATACCTTGGCCTTGGAGCCCTGGACTGCGGGGCCCAGAAGATGATAGGGCAGGTGCGTGGTGAGAATACGGGGGCCTTGAGATGCCTTCAGCACATCGGGACAGTAATACTGTTCCAGCCAAGGCGTCCTGGCCCAATTTGGCACAGACCGGGACAGGGTGTCCTTTCCTTTGCTGAACACCAGTGTTACAATCTCTTGCATCCAGGTAGTACCTGTAACCAGGAACAAAAAGGGGGCTTGTTTATCTTTGTGAATTCCTACAAACTGCACGGAGAGCAGGACCTGTGTCTCTAACAAAATCCATGACCAGCTCTATCGCTCAAATCTCCACACATTAATTGTTTTTTAAACCTCACAGCTCCTGTGAGGTTAAAAAACCACACTTACAGCTACAGCTCTGCTCCACCAATGCAATCGCTATGTTGGCTTACATGAAATAGCAGAACTAGAGCTCATAGTCCAAATGCATTCCTCTTCAAAGTAAACATTCAGTCCATTAAAAGCTCAGCCCTACAAGCCAAATGCTGGAGTAAAACCTTGGGGTCCAAGTGGAATCCCATGCTCCCCTCCTTCACTCACCAGACTTTGGGTAGGTGACAATGAGCGTGTCTGTGTCACGGAACTGGAACCGCCGGGCATACTCCAGGGACTCCCGAGTGTGAAGGTGGCCTGGAAAGGCGATGTCTTCTATGGTCTCAGTGACATCCAGTCTGGCCATGCTGCAGCTAGGGGGAACTTTGTGTCTGTCTCTGTGAGTGACTGACTGAGTGAGTGAGGTAGTGCCTGTGTGATTTAAATAACCAGTGACAGGAACTGAAAACATTTTTTTTTCCACGCTTGTCTGTAGGAGTACTTGTATCATAAACAATACAGGAAACTACCTCTTATGTGGGGTAGATATTGAGAATTGCCTAATTTATGAAAGAGTTAAAATTATGGGAGGATTTAGTAGTTACAGAACATTATCTTCCTTTTTCACAGAAAGAAAGATAAGGTTTAATATTGAAATTTATCTTCATCTCTTACCAGAGAACTCGGACACATGTACGTCACACGTGTGAATCATATCATGACAAAAAATTCCATAGCTCTTAATACAATCCTAAGTGTGTTTGATTGGTTGACAAATTGATTAGATTTGTGTCAAAAGTTTTACTTTAATTTGAATTATTATTTGAACTAGAAAAGTCCAAATCTGCTGTTTCCTGTTGCAAATCTCATTAACAAATAATGGAAAAGGCCATCTAACAAAGTCAAAATGCCACAAAATTTGCCTTTTTAAAAGATTTTTTATTTTTCATATGATTTTCGCCCCCCAAAGACACAAATATGTCCAGGTAGAGCTGATGATATATTCAAAACAAACAAAAGAAAAACGGACAAATAGGACTCCAGACTGTTTTTGTATGTTTGGGATATATTATTTTGGTATATATTTGGCAACGCTTTTTAAAGTTTAAACTGAGCCCAGAATGACTGTTTTTCGGTCATGTAAATCAAAAGCGGGAAATTAAATAATTGTCTTGTGCACGCTGATGGGAAACCACCATGGGTTCATAAAAAATCAGTCTTACATCCTTCGTAAGGAGTATTTTGTTGAATATATTTTTTTAAATTAACAGGAACCCCCCCGAGAAGTAATTTTCATGTTTTCTGGGCGTACAGTTGAATTGTGGGTGCAGGTGAGTGATGGATCCCCTATATATGTTATTTATGGGGGCGAGTTCTGCAAATCAGAAGGTTTTGTTTCAAAAGTACATACAGTACATTACACTGAAAAAATATCCTTCCATATTTTTTGTTCAGCCTTTATGTGGTACCTCTGAAATGTCTCTGGGGAAGCAATTTTAGTTGCTGGGTGGAATAACACGAACAAATAGTCTGATGGCGATTTGATGAGTTATAATGTTATAAGTTATAATGAGCTGATATTGAAAGGGGTGGTGAACTGTGTTTTTCCCCTGCATAGTGACTTGAAACATTATTTTAAAAAACATTGAATCTCACATTGCCAGTTTACTTCAGTTTATACAGTTGCAGGGCTGCTTAGGAAAAAATTCAGAAGAAGGGATTGATGAGCTCCTCTGAAAGGGTCTGGGGTCATTTTTGAAGACTGGATGAACATTCCCGCTGTTTTCCCTACAGGCATCACTGTTACTTTCAGTTCAGAGCAACTCTTTTGAAATGTGAAGTGTCAGCAGTCACAGCAGATGTTAAAAACAAAACACCATCCCGGGCAAATCAGTGTTTTTGTATGGCAGGGATACATTACTTTGATGTATATTTGGTGGCACGCTTTTTACAGTTTACTCTGAACCCAGGACGATTGTTTTCGATCATGTACACTCAAAAGGGGGAAATCCCACTCAAAGTAGACTCAAAAAGGGGTTTTACGCACTCAGATGGGAAACACTAAAGCTCCATGAAACATCAGTCTTAGATCCTTTGAAAGTATTTTTTTTTTTTTGGACCCAGTTTCTTTTGAAAACAACTATCTAAGTTTGTATAAAATAGCAAAAGAAGCTTACTTGTTTTCCAAAATACAACGGGTGAAACAAATATTGAACACGTCACAATTTTTCTCAGTAAATATTTTTCCAAAGGTGCTGTTGACATGAAATTTTGCTTTTAAGATGTTGGTAACAACCCAAGTAATCTATACATACAAAGAAACCAAAACAAATGAGCTCAGCAAATTAAGTTATGTGTAATAATGTGAAACGACACAGGGAAAAAGTATTGAACACATGAAGAAAGGGCGGTGCAAAAACGCATGGAAAGCCAAGACAAAAGCTGAAAACTATCAGTAATTAAAAAGCAATCCAGCCCCTTGTCAGTGCAAATTAATATCAGCTGGTTCAGTCCCAATTGATGGCCTACAAAAAGGTCTCATTGCCAAGGTGCCACACAAGACACATCTCATGATGGGTAAAAGGAAAGAGCTGTCTCAAGACAGTCGCAACCTAATTGTTGCAAAACATAACGATGGCATTGGTTATAGGTGGATTTCTAAAGTTCTGAATGTTCCAGTGAGTACTGTTGGGGCCATAATACAGAAGTGGAAAGACAATAATTTCACCATAAATTTGCCTCGACCAGGTGCTCCTTGAAAGATTTCTGACATTAGCATTTTTCGGAGTGCTACTTCTCTGCGCGGATTCAAGCACAAAACCGACACCGTTTAACAGGAATCAATGCTCTTTATTTCGCACATGCGCTTACGACCGCCTTGAC
>JAOVYW010005545.1:6902-25066 GCA_025775045.1 Hiodon tergisus
ACACACACACACACACACACACACACACACACACACACAGACAGACTCCACTGTGGGTTACAGTGTTTAAGCCAATGTATTATTTATGGGGAAATGGCTTCAGGTAGAATACATAGTGTAAAAAAGCAGTCATTTGAAGGTCTTGTGATGCTCATGAGACACATTTATGAGAAAGTATAACACACTGATTTAAGAATGGTGTTCCTACCACCACAGCGCATAAAAGTGTAATATTAATAAGAGATAAAGCATATTTGTTGACTCTAGGAACGGTCACGCTAGTCTGATTCTAGCTCTCTATCCAACAATAGACTTCAAGAATACATACATACATACTCGAGTTATGTCTGTGCTGGGAAACAAATAAAAACCATGAGCAAAAAAAATAAAATAAAATAAAATCTTCCATTTTATTGTTACTTGGGAGTTCTGGATACTCGAGTGGCACTGGGTAGAAACGCATATCTACACTCAAGCTGGCTTCTATCAGAGGGACGAAGATGCTGAGTATTCAGGCAACTGGGGTTGGGGGGAGATCAACCAGGGCCTTTGACATCACAGGACCCAGCATTCCTCGCTTATCCTGCCCCTAGGGTCACTCACTCATTTCTCATTGTCTGTCTTGCGGCATATATACGTCACAACTTCACAGGCACCTCCCTTGGGACTAAGCTTTGTAGAACCAAATGGGTGGTTATGGACCCTTTAGTGTCTGAAGTCCAATCTGAAGCAGAGTGCCTTTCCTGCAAAAGGCCTCTGAAGACTCTAAGAAGCCATGTTGGCCCGAGGAAAGGGTATGGGCTTCAGTCAGCTGTTAAAGTAACTGAAAGGGATGTCCACGTTTCATCCGTCTTTTGGTCACTTCAGTACAAAGGCAAAGACGGGCTTGCTACTAAGAATTAGTTTGGGCTACAGCTGATGGACGAAACTGAAAATGTTATTTAATGTATACAGAGGACTTATGAAGCAGCAGTCTCATTACTTTGGTATTACATCTCACCCTCGGTGTGTAAATGATTGCATAAATATTAATGTCAAAAAACAGCCAGCAGTTCTGATTAGATATCGCACGATTTCTGGTAAACACAGGGTGGTGGCCTTCCAAAGAAAACATTTAGCTGCGAGATGATGGAGCCATGTTCAGGCCTCTAATATGGAGGCCACTACTCTATGGAGTATGTAACCAGAATGTCAAGATACTGAGAGCTGGGGAAAGCTGTCTGGATGAAGCGGACCCTGACAGGATCCTCGCTTCTGTTTTTTCAGCTGGAGGCAGGGTGTATGCACTGTCCTGTATCACATACAGACATAATGTGGAGTAGACAATGAGGAGATCTCGACAGCAGCTTTTTCCATGAAAACTCTATACCCACAATTATTACCATCATACAGGCTTTTATTAGCCACTCTGGTCCTCATGTAAAAGCAGTTCATATAGAAAGGCTGTTTAACACGCGCTTTCCAAACAGAATGATACTTCAGACAGTCTCTGATCCCCTGCCACTCGCACAGCAGTCCGGAGCCAGGTTTCCCGCTTGTGTCGGAATGTTTTCGGGGAGAGGTGCGAATGACCCAGTCTCCCACTCTAATGCATGGTACCTAGACTTCCCACTCTCCTCACTGCTGCAGGGTGCCAGGGTTTGGCAGGCAAAGGTGCAACCCTCTCCCTAGCTCAGGTCAATTTACAGCCTCATTTCCAACTGCGGGGCGGATGGCTTGAGCCGACACCCGTTCCCACCAGACGGTTACTGAACTGGCAACGGCTAAAGCTAGTCTCCTCCTGCTTTCAGTAAAGCACTCCACCCACGGGACTGGCAAATCAGCACCGAGTTTTATGCCAAACAGCAGAATTAACATGACTAGGAAAAAGAGTAGATGGCAGCACTGATAACACTAATTGCTTATTTAGCCTTGAAGCAAACAGAGTGGAAACATGTTTCAACAGAACAGTCAAATCTCTTGTTTAAAAAGAAAACAGCTTGGAGCCAAATTATGGCATTTCTGGAAGAGCAACAGAGTTCTTGAGGCAGCAGTGTGGTAATGGGTTCACACAACACACATTAGAGCACCATGCGTCTGTGTCCTAGGTGAATCACTGCTGTTAAGTCCTAACAGGAACTGAAAAAAAATCCAGCAGAAACATCTGGACTATAATCCACAGAATTTTACAATTGTGACATTGATAATGAGAAAAGTAAAGGGACAACCAGTCTCTAAAAATTGTGTCTTCGGTTTAACCCAAGACCTTAAAGGACATTTAAACATTGGCTTAGCTGAAGGACTTATCTGAGCAGGTCCCTGCCTTGCTCCAAACCTGAGAACCACCGCCATCTCAATCAATTTCCGCCAATTCACTCGGAAACCTGAACAGCTCGATTCTGGCCATTAAAAAATAAAAGCATGTGACACAGACGTTCAGGTATCCTGGTGAAGAATGGGCACAGAATTGCCATGTGAACACTAATGCAGTTTGAGTTTTGAACTCACTCATTACCCAAAACTTATTTTAAACGACGTACATCGGGTGGTATTTGAAACAGAGTTTTTGTGCTTCAAGAGCTTGCTTCCTCTTGTCTTTTCTGAAACCCCCCCCCAAACTGATGTGATCATTTAGTGTATAGCCAGTCAGTAAAATGACGCTAGGGTCTGGAAATAAAGGCTACAAGATTGTCTGTAATGGCAGACTCGCAAATTCCCAGCCTTTAAGTGGCTGAATGGACAGACGTGGACCAAAAGCTGCAGAGTGATGGTGTCATGTACATCAGCAGGAGTTTCCAGAGGCTGAAGTCAGACCATAACATACATCTATCTGGCAGGTCTTCCATGTTTGTTAACTTTTCATTTTAGATTATAGTCATGAAACGTTAACACTGTTAAATCAGGAGACAATATTAACAGGTCAGCATGTGGTAATGTGGAAAATAACACCTTAATATAATTATTTAATGGGTCAGTGATTGTCCGGTTTTACCCTAGCACCACTTTATATATTTTTTTAAAAGTGTATGAGCTTTGTTTCATAGATGCACAGAACAGGTCACTCAAAAAGTCTAAACTAAAAAAAACGTATTTCAGGTTTAATCGAAGAAACACAGACAAGGAGTAAAAGCGAAGAAACTAAAAAACAAAAAAAACAAAAACGGGTTTTACAGCTGTCAGAGGGTAATGGGGTTGGTCAGGCCTGGTCACTTAAAAGATCTGAAAGCAGGTAAGACAAAATATAGCATCAGCGAACCTATCAAGAGAAAAAGAACAGACCAACTAAAAGGACAGGGAAGAACACGAGGGAAAAGACAGGCAAAAAGGCAATCCACGGCTGATGCAAGGCGCCCAATTTTACATGCAGTGGGTGTTAGCGGAGCGATCCATTCTTGCTGCACTCCTGTCTGTCTGACAAATCGCACTGTACCACATTCCCTCCACCTCTTCATCTGCTCCTGTCCGTGCACTCGTGTTCTCCCTCCAAAGTCTTTCAAGTGCAAATTACATGAACGCTTAACCTTTCACAGGCTTGACCTAGCGGAGTCCTGGCGAGTGGATGGGGGAGGTGTACTGGCAAGGGTGCTGGGGAAGTTTACAGTTTCAGTGAAGAGGGTGGAGCCAGGATTGCATCTAACCATTTCGGAATTAGATATCGAACGGCTGGGGAGGAGGCTCTATGAAGACTAACAACTCTCCTACCCACACTCTGAGCAAACAGCTCGAGCCGGTCGATACCACCAAGTGAGAGGGGGGCAAGGGATTTAGCAACCACGCGCCATCGCACGATAGCAGGAGTGTTCATCCAGGGGGCAGGAGTTCAGCATCTGTGCAGCTCAAGGCCTCCTGACTGCACAGACAAGCCCAGCTGGTTGCTAGCTCAGCAGGCACAGTCACCAATTGTGCACCGATCACATCCAGTTCAGTACATCTCGTACAGAAAAGGAGCAATTTTCCAGACATAAGCGTTTCCATTCATATTTAAAACGCCTGGCTTTGAGTAATTACACTTAAATTGAAATTCTGTCAATTGCAGATGGGGAATTTCGGATTTCTGTCGATAATAGGCTTCTTAAAATAATAGACCCCAAAAGGCAAACGCAATGTTTATTTGCAGTTTCAGGTTGTTCTCATCTGAAATGCTCAATTTTAATTGACACCTAAATCTTAGTTAGGAGAAATTATTTCGTGTCTGACCCAATTTACCTGAACATAATTTTGAAAACGGCCTAGTTTTAAGTTTTTCCATCTCAACAGTAAACATCTAGGATGTACCACACCAGAGCTAGAACGTGTGGAGATGAACGCATTGACCACATTTTATCCTCAAAAGTGCTTTATTTCAATGCAGATGGAAGAACGGTTTGCCTCAATCACAGATTCAGCACAGGGTTAGCTGGGTAGCAAGGCAGGAGGAACAGAAGCTGGAGTGTGTGTTCGGCAAATCTAATCAGTTGACCTTGCTCTGACACGACTCTATCCCATGACAAGCGACAGATGGAAAAAAATACACCAAAACAGTCAGTAAATCATACAACACTACTCTGTCTTGTCAAAACCGTTGAACACATTTCCCCCCCCCCCCACTGTAGAACAACTTATTGAGTGCAGCTGCCTATCCATCTCTTGCAACTTTCATATTTAGCCCTTATTAAATACTAATTATACCCCAGTTCCAGAGGATTTCAGGGTGCCTTTTCTCAACATTCACACTATAGGATTTCTAAACCATCAGAATGCCAACAAAATATTTCCCTAGTTAAGAGCTAGACGGAGATAAATGGAAGCCCTGAAAATTGTTTAAAACGTTGCTAAACAAAAGCAGGGACGCTGCCAAGAAGCAAATTATACCCATCCCATTATAACCATATATCCTTCTCCAAAAGATGAAAACTGAAAATGGATTACAGATGATCACCTGCAAACAAATGGTACAAAAAATAAAAAGTGTAAAACAATGCCATAACTCCCTTGGCTTTAACCCCCCCCACAAAAAACAAAAACATATTGCCAAAATTGTTATGCCAGATGACAGAAAGCAAAACCTATTTACCGGCTTCTTTTAAATTCCTTTTGTTTGACTGATGAATCAAATACCATTGATGGAAAGTTTGAGTCAACCTACATGACATCAGGAGCGCCATTTTGGCTGTAAATGAAAAAAGGAAAGCAGGAACCCAGAAAGCCCACATTAGTTAATTAACTGTCTGTGTGAGGACTCCATATCTTTTAAACAAACGAGCAGGCAAGTCGCATCACGTTGGGAATAATGGCTCCTTCACTGTAATCACTCTTTTATTCTAATCAAGTGTAAAATGAACAGGCCCACTCCACCACACAAGCAACAAAGAGGCTGATTAAATGAAAATAATTAAATAAATTACGCAAGAAGAACAAACAAAGCAAGGGGGAAAAAAACTAAGCGAAAAAGCTTGAATTCCACTTAACTGAATTGGCATGGCATAAGGCCATCACCAATTGTACTGTAAAATAAATTGCCTTTCTTTGGAAGCCCTCATAATCACTCACAAAAGTCAGTATTGTCTTCCCATCATTTTAAAGTTCAGGGGTCATTTTATTCGCCGCACACCAAATTGTCGCATCATATTTCCCCACTTTGTCAATGATGCTTATGATGGCCGTGTTAAAAGCTTAACCCTTACATTTGACAAAAGCAACCCCCCCCCCCAAACACACTGCATTATTTCCACATGATTCAGGTTGAAAGGATTTGAAATAAATTGGCTAAAATTACTTAAAACAAATCAATTGTGAGGACAGCATATAAAGTGAGAATATTAGTTACAAGTATCAAAGCTGTTGAAGCAGTGACAATGGAGAATCTTCCACGGGGTGTGTTATGAACCGCAATGCGGGAAACTCACCCGTATGCCAGACACGAAACACTGACAGTCACCCAATCAAGCTAATTGCTACCTGAGAATAAGTCAAAGGCTTTTGTTTTGTTTTTCTAGAGACTCAAACATCAGACAACCAGTCCAAAGTCTTGTAATAATATATCCTGAAGGGGCCCTACACCACCATTGTTAGATTTATACATTTGACTGTGAATGTGTTAATTGATATTTGCAAGACTACAAATATTTAGATTTTAAAGTTTAAAAGAAAAAGAAAAAAATTCAGATAATTTTCAAATTGATGCTTTGTTTTTTTTGGTCAATTTTGGCTATTGGTCAAAATCAAATCAAAACAACTCATCCAGAATTTGTAGATTTGTTGGTTGCCAAGATGGAGTTTGTCTTCTTGCGCAAGAGGTGAACCCACTATACGGTTTGTCACACTTCCACACTAGTACAGGTCAGAGACACCATTTACAATAGCAATTTGAAAGAGTATTTGACCACTCAATAAATTATACCTGGGAAAATGTGTGTAGAATTAAGTCAGCGAGCCAATACACTAGTCATTGGAGACAAAGTGAACTATCCTCCATTATGAGGCATCAAAAATGCATGTTATCAAATGCTGGATTACATTTAGGTATATTACATTTGCAAGCACCGATCTATACCGTTTAAGGAACTTTCTCCTCAACCTCCCCCTTAAGTTTCTATGGAGGGTCTCGTTTCTTTGACAATAGTTGTGTTTGGGGAAAGGAGTTCTCTCTCAGATTCCACCCCATTATACTTATTAACTTAACAGTTCCCCTTTTACCCACAATAAATACATTCACATGCTTTTAGTTCTTCTATAGGGTTTAGTGTACAGACAAGGGGGGGCTAATCTAATTTGCGATCAGACAGTGAGTCTCTATGCCATCTGTCCTACAGGCAATGTAACTTATGCCCCACCCCCTTAGGTCAGACCTTCTCAGTTTTACTGCAGCCCTGATCCCCACAAATCAAAACACAGATTTTTTAAGTGGGAGATGATTTCGACACCATTTAAAAACCTTCCTTACCCCCACATACAAGTCAACCCACTCAACCCAGCAGAAATTCAGACACCACCAGCAATGTAATGCAGGAAAAGCAAACATGACAGCAAGCTCCCTGCTTCTGCCCATGCAATTCCCTCCACGGCTCGAGCTGGGCAACAGAGAACTCAGATCTCTTCTTGGTTTCTCTGAATGAAAAAGGAGATGGCAGCTGCTAACGCTGCCAATGACAAGCTCCTTTTCCCCTCTCAATCTTCCTTTGTTGGAGGCACAGAGGAAAAGAACATCAGAAAGATTCGCGTTCCTCCCTTCTACCTCATTTGTTTCTTTGAGGCTCGAATTAAAAGGCGGTATAATTCATCATACAGCAAGAATATGATTGCCTCACACCCACTGAGCATATACAATCAACCTTATGAATAAAACGGTCCAAATCTGATGCAGTGTTAGAATTTCCAGAGGAGCCCTCGGAGTATACACAAATTGGTCTACCAGCCTGTGGCCAGTGGGTCCTGTTGACAGGCATTTAAAGGGGTGCTGGGAATCTCGTACAGTTGCACTGACATTAACAGCGGAGATAAAGGGACAAGGCGACATGTTTATCACAACAAAAAGGGAAACGGGTCGCACAAGAGAGGACAGACCGACAAGAAGCTTTGCTGGAGCAAATGTCAATTCCTCTTTAAAGTTCAAAAGGCTGTCTCCAGGAAAACACACAGGTTCAAACATGCACCAGGAAAAACACAGAGTCGTATCAATGTCGTGCAAATACACAACGACGGCGATTTATACGTTGTTTATCCTCCGGGGCGATTTCAAAAACAAGCATTCCTCAAAAGTAACCAAGGCAACCATCGTCCTAGTGGGAAGAAATCTTGGAGATTTTATAAGATACCGATCATAAATAAATCTTGGCACTTCAATCAAAGAGGGTTATGTCAAATTTGATTGGGGGAAAGAAAAAGGAAAAAAATAAGTCTCTTACCAAGACTATAGGCGGTCTACAGAAATTCAGATGAGGGTAAATTAGACTGCATTTGCTTAAAAAACCCTTTAATGAGTCCAATGAGGGTTTCCTGAAGTTCAGATGAGGGCGGATCAGATGGTGTATGAGCACAGCACTATTCACACGTTATTTCACCGTTTCACGGCTCTCCTCTCACTGGGCAGTACTAGAAATTTTAACTAATGTGGCACCTCGGTGTATCTAAATTTAGGACTTAAAGCTTCCCCCATCTACCCCAACAATCTCCTCACCCCAATTATGCGGCTGACATCCCCATAACTCAGTTGCTAGATTGAGTCGGATTGGTGGGGGGGGGAGGGGGGGGGGTCTACACAACCCAAAACCGCTGGTTCCTTTGGCCTCATGCGTTCTTTTGGGCCCTGGGGCAAGCGGCCAGAGTGAGGTTAAGCGTGGAAGGGGCATGCAAACAAGAAAAAAATGGGGTTCCTCTCAAGTTTGTCAAGAAGCCATTTTAGTCCCGGTCTCCAGTACCAGGATATTGATGTCAACTTAAATCTCCATACTTGTGTGGTTCATAAGCACCAATTCTAGCTAAATCACTTACAAACTTTAACATGACTCATTTCAAGAAGCATGTGTCTGACTGGAATACAAAACCCATCATTGTTTGCTTCAAGTAGCACATTGAAAGAGCTAATGAATTTTCAAAAATCTGACTGCTGTGCAGTGGTTTCATATAGTGAAGTAGAATAATTAAGCCGGGCTTGATTTCAACACAAAACCTTGAGCTACTGATCAAGGCAATCAAATGCCACTAATCTAAAGAAAACGGAGTGTCCATAGGGAATAGTTGTATAATAAGCTGCCATGATTCACAAAGACGACTCCAGACAAAAGGAAAATTTTTTAAACGTACACATGGATAAAAAACCTATAGGGGGTCTTGGGGACACCTAGATAACGAGTTTGTCCGAGCGCTCCAAGGTCACAGCCTTCCTGCATCTGGCTGACCATCTGTCCCACCCCGACACCCCCCTACCACGGCCTGTCAGAATCGCCCCTTTGCCACGTCCTTTACCACCTTGGAGTCCTGCTGCACAAATCGCCCGGGACTGTCAAGCAAGAAAAGGATTTAAATATCATGCCTCCCCGTCCTGGCCAAGCTGGTGCGTTTCTGATTTTAAAACAGCACTTCACTATAGTGCACAGCGGGTCTTTTCTGAATCAATGCCAACGCAATCTCATCTAGACCAAAGTTGAACGTATTCACTACAACAATATTTACAATTTGGTAGCTTAGCAGACGCATTATTCCAAAGCGACTTACACAGCTTACAATTTCGACATTCATCCACTTATACAGCTGGATATTACACTGAAGCAATTCAAGCACTTTGCCCAACAGCTGGGGTGGGACTTGAACCGGCAACCTAGTGGAAATGAGACTTCAGTCCACACAGGGAAAAGATTTAAGAGATAATAAATATTTAACTTCAAAACCGGGCCCATAAACCAAGTTGCCAGAAAAGGCTCTGAAACGCCCAAGAATGGCCTTTGCAGTATTGATTCACGAAGCTCCATGGCATTTTTGTCCCTTCCTGGAGCAACAGACTCGGGGGGGGTTTTAGATTTTAGAAAATAATAAAGAGGGACATCTTAAACTCAGTAAAGGGAATGGCCAGAGATGTTCAAACTTACTGCAAAAAACCCCCAGAAAAAAATAGTGTTCTTTGAATTCAAAATCATTACTTTTTTAGCTTTTGAAGTGTGAAAATGAATCAGTCAGAATATATATGCAAATTGGTACTGCATAGAGCGTTGTTACCCAACACAACCAAACCGTTTAGAATTGGCACAATCACTGGATGGAGATAATCGTCTCATAAGACATGTAGCTTAAAACTCCCATTCATATTCCTTGCCCCTCCCAGCTTTGTATTTTCATACCTGGATTTCAGAAACAGTCAAACTGCAGGGTTCCAGGACGTTGATCAAGACAAACGATGTCCTACCGCCGGTTTGGCCCACAAATCTGATAGTTAACAGCCCAGGACCAATCTGAGGAAATAAAAGAATAAAAAGTAGAATTCCATCATCCATCAAGCCTAAACCTGGAACTGGCCAGTAGATGGAAAAATCTACCCGGCCATAATCTAAATGGGTGCACTGACTCTATGTGCTAACGAAAGACATTCAAAGGTTAAGTTTACCACACAGCCATCTCATACTCCGACCACTCCTTAAACTGGAGTTTTCAAAATATCATTACACTGGCCAGAACCAGAAATGTAGAGGTAGTCTGCGAAATTGCTCCTTCTCTAATCTCCAATTCATTTGATTATCATGTAACACCAGTTCAGACAGATTTCCTTCCTAATGTGAGCAGACTTCGGGATATATGCAATCTTTTTTGTAGATTTTGGAATCTAAAACAAATTTAATCAATCCCAAAGGTCATAACTGAATGATTGGCAGAAAAACCCTCAAACACCCCAACACTTACTGGATTTGCTTTAATAAGCACTTAAATGGACCTGACCAAAAATGGGAATTTTGAAATACTCTTACTATTCTGGAAGAGGTCTGTGAAATATGATCAGAAGTCAAATCCAGGTCAAAAAAGTAAATCCAGCATAAATCATGATACCAGCCCATTACATCAAGAGCGCTGACTGTAACTTTTGAGTCCAAATGTTTAAACTGCGGCAGTCATCTGAATAACTGCTGCAGTAATAAAAAAATGTAAATAAAAACAAAAAACAAACATTATGCACTTAATGTAGCTTTGAGAATATATTTTAGGAGACAGTAAACTGCAAATATAATGAGATCTGGCCAAGCATACGGTTAGAACTGAGACATGGGGAATTTAGTGGCAGAAACACATCGATTTTCACCGCCACAGCCTTGGCTGAAACGTCCCATCATCACATACCAACCATGAACCCCCGACCCAGGTTAAATCTGGATAATTGTAGGTATGAATAGCCCCACATACATTATCTTCTGGAGATGTAATATGCTCATCTACACATCTCCCTCTCTGCTGTTCAAGTACGTGATACAAGCTTAAAATTAACCAGCTAAGCATGAGCAGAAAACGCTAGTCTCCCCACCAGTTTGCGAAAACAGAAACGCAATATAGTTCTGGTGATAAGCACTTCATTTTTTTGGAGCAAAGTTTTACGTTTGAAGTTACCAAAGCATTTGTAACGTGCCATGCCGTTAGCAGTACGTCTGCCAAAATCACCCCCGTTGTCTTTGTGATGTTTAGATTTGTTCTCAGGCAGTTGTACTACCAGCCAAGAACCAATTCAGAGAGAGATTTCAGGAAGAATGGGAAGGAGACCTTTCCCACATATCTTGGCTTCAGTGCAACAGGCTGTTGTACAACTTGCAATGAAGAAACTAAGTACTGGGACAGTTTGGTTTTAAGTAGAAAGGCGAGGAAAGATGTTAACCTATACTTGCCGTGAAGGCAAACAAGGTAATCTCTAAAACCGTGTGCGCTATGGAGAGAGTGATCTAAAGAATCTCGTTGACAAAGGGAGGGGGGAAAAATAGCATCCTGCAAAAAAAATATTTTTCTAAAATGAGGCAACTTTACATCCTCTTGATTTAACATCAGTATGAAGGAGAGAGAAGAGGCTTCTGTCATTGTCTGAAAAACAGTAAAATATGGAACACACAACTGCCTGTATTCAGGGCCAAAAAGAAGAAGCTGTAACATGCTGAATACCTTGTTTGCCATGTCCACCATATGACTATACAAATGTATGGAGTCCTTTGCCCTTCCTGGAATACCATTTAATTTGGTGCTAGTCTGCTAGGATTAATTCTAATTAGCTGTGTTGTTAAAGGTTTATACTCTTCTAATTGTTATTGGGTGCCTACTGTGTTCATTCACTAGTCAAGAAATGTCAATACGCAATGTACACTAAAAACAGAGAAGTTTAGAGGAAACATCTTGTGACCTGGTCCCCTCCCAGGTTTTTGCACATTAGTTATTCCTTTTCTTAACCATCTGTTAAAGGGGTAGGTATTCATGAAATGTATGAAAAAAAAGTAGTGTGTGTGCAAACTCAGACATTCACTCTCATCTTTAAATCTTAAAATGCTCTCAAAAACCTTGAAGAGCAGTTGCAAACCCTGATATGTTTGGGGGTTGCTTCAGGCCCTCGGATCCGTAAACCAGCTGGTTTAAACAGAGCCCGATTTGTGCGGGGAGGAAAACTTAGCATTTTTTCAATTTGGTGTAAGGGGGAAGAACTGAAAAGCAATTGTCAAGATTAGCAACCAGTTGAGGGATTTTGGTTGAACACATGCACATGTCTGCACGTGGGCCAGGCTTGCAATCAGGCCAGCTTTAAGAAAATAAATAATAAGCACGACATCAATTCACAGCCAAACTATTTTTGCAAACACCGTGTAAGGCCACAAGAAATTAGCCCCCTCAATGTAAAAACACAAGGAAGCGAACGATCAATGATAGAGAAGGGTGCCAGCTTAATTTGCCCTGATTAGGTAAAGCAAGCAGAACAGAGCGAGGCAATTTTGCCATTCAAGAGATTAAATCAACGCTCAGGCCCGAATATATATTCTACTCAACTATTTTATTAAACTTTACACCCTACAAAGCTCGTAAAATTGAACACACAAATGAACCGTATACAGAAAGGTTTGGACAAGTCGTTTTAAATAATCGGTTTCTCAAGATGATTTCTTATTGTAAATGGCAAACTCAGTAGTAGTTGGCCCAAGTCTAGCGCATTAGTAAAACGCATGTTTAGGCTATACCAAAAGTCTGAAAACAACGACGCCCCAACAGAAACGGTCAATTTAAAAACAATACTGACATGGTTACCACCAGAGCCAGTGCAAGATATCTTCAACCTAAAGGTGTAAGGCTATCCAATCCAAGGTATGGTTACCACAGAATGTCAGATAGATGACCGTAAGGAGGCAGCAATAGCTCAGTTTTGGCAACAAAGTCAAACTTAATAAACTGAAATCTGGTCTTAAAGATTTAAATGTTTTCAAGTTTTAAAACAGGTGGCAGGGATCTTTGGGAGTTTTTGCTTGAACGAAGCAATTAATATCGGTACTTTGTAATCAACCTCCTATTAGAATAGCTAAATTTGCATTTCTGCACTTCCGAAGATACTTGAGAATAATGTCGGCTATCAAAATTCCAGATGACCTCTCCATTTCAACAGCGAATCCAGGGACTGATTTCAAATATCTCACTCATACAAACTTCTGGCAATATATGAAAGAGGTAAATTATCAATTTAAATCAGCAAATGTCAACTGGATGAATAGAAAGGCTTCATATGATGAGTCTTGAATAACAGATAGCAATAAATCTTTCCTTTCTTTTGGACCAAATTGCAATCTCTCTTTGAAAAGCATCAGTAACTATCAAAGTCAAATGTAGACTTTAAAGGGCTTCCTATAAAGAAATCCCAGAATATTTCAATTTGGTTTAAAGAGGTCACAAAAAAAAAAAAAATTCAAAATCAAAGTGTTCCAAGCGAGGCCAAATTTAAGCACTCGCGTTGGGACAGAGATCTAGACAGACCATTTCAAATGGCATTCAGTCACTAGTGGGTGATTAAACCCCACATTCAGAGTGACATTCCACTGAATTAGCAGCAAGCCTTTTTCAACCTGGCTCTACCCGTCACTGGCTGTCCATAACTCATTTTTGATCCTTGGGTCATCCGTTCTCAGTGGGAGAGGATCCAAAACGGATATCTTGTCTACTCAGTCGGACCTTTAACCCTGGCCAGACAGCATGTCCATGCTAAATAAAGCAGGTCCCGTCTTTCTCTGCAGGACATATGCATGAGGCCTCCTGCGTAAACTGATGCAGAAGATAAAGTACTGAAGCGGTGATATATTTGGAGGAAACGTAATAATAGGCACAGGCTATCGTGCTCAAGACACGTTATAGATGTCAGAATGCCTTCTGCTTCGACCTATTAAAAGCAAACTTGCATGTGAGAATAGTGTTGCAGTCAGGTTTAACCTCAGTTCTGAGGACTTTATCCGCGCCCAAAGTAATATCCGGGCAATACAGCAGCGCAGGTTACACCCCCCCCCCCCCCCCCACGCCACGACCCCAATAACCTGGCAAAGTGTTCTGGCAGGGGATGGGATTGGTCTCCATTGCATTTGTGGCGCGTGCGTCAAATGTTGTGATGGCTTCATCAGAAGACCGACATCTGTTGGTGTCCATGCAAATTCCATGTTGCAGCTAACATTGTTCAAGGCAAATTCCGACTGAGAACTTGAAGGTAAACTGCAGTGTTCTCAGAGTGCTGCTTGTACCGAAAGACACAAATTGTGACCGTTTGTTCAAGAGAATTTGGGGACACCTGCACCAAAAACCTTGAGGTCCAGAAGTTTTTATTTATTTATTATTATTTAAAAATTTCAGTTGGTCCTGAAATACAGCGATCTTATCGGCGATTCCTCGACTCAGGTCCAATGCAGCTAATCGGAGCAGAAAATAAATAAGCTGAATAACAAATCTAATAAAAGGAAATGAATTCAGAAGTCTTGTTAACAAAATATAGTCATATATTCTGAAACAGCGACTATAAAAAAACAAAAACCTTTCTGCTAACAGTCAATTAAAGAGAACGCAATTTACAAAAGGCCTTCTTTATGAATAGCTACTTTAAGCCTTGATTTTGAACGTGGCCATATACTGGAATACTCAATATGAATTAATATGAACCCTGACCGTCCTGCTTAAGTGCTCACAATGAAACTTGCAGTTCCGACTCACGGGTAATCACACAGTATGGAACAGTAACTAGACGTGATAAGCAATTTCCTTTAATAGCTTTCCTCCCCCCAATGTCTGACAATGCACCATTCAATTAGCTAGTCAATCATCATTCTTTCCTTTTTAATGCCTCGGTCCACATCCCCGTTCTCTTGCCTCCTATTTCATTCCTTTTCTTTACTAATCCGGCATTTTTAGCTTTAATAAATGAGACTTCATTGGTGGTGACTGCAGGGTCTGTTTGCAGCACGTAGACCATCCACAAAAATAAATAAGTAAATAAATAAATAAAAAATTTTTTAAAATCATAATACAGACAAGGAATAAATACAGGCAGCAAAAACGGCAGAAGAGAAAACGCAACATCAAACATGCTCCATCTCCACAACCATTTCCTCTGTGACAGCCATTTAAGCCTGCTTGGGCTAAGTCAATGAAAAGTGTTTAGGTGTCTGGCTGACATCCCCCTCCCAGGGTGAGACGAGGCACCGTAAGTAACGTGTCACTTCAGCCCGAGACTTGTTTACCTTAAGTTGTTTTTCAATACGTCAGCCACCAGCGACTGCCCCGTGGGGGAAAGCTGTGCAACCACAGAGATAATACGGGGAAGGAATAAGAGGGGATCAGATGGAACTCCCAGAACGCATTGCAGCCGGGGGGGGGGAGGGGCTGCAAACTTCAGTCGTCATATGGTTAAAGCTGAAAGACTCTTGCACAAATGAGAGGGAGCAGGGCAGGGGGTTCTGTTTTATACTCCTAGGCCAAAAGCCAAGGACAGATCTTATATGGTAGTAAACTCAGCCCACCATCCACCCTCCCTTCCAAACCGTCCCTCAACGACAGATTTAAAAATAGCCCATGTTCTGGTAATAAAGTTAGGAGTTCGCAGAAATCCAGGAAGAGGGATTTACCCCCCCCCCCCAACATTTCATAAACCTCTACTCCTGGCAACATTTATTTGCATGCATAATACAGTTTGGAAACAAGAGGTTTCACCTTATATCCGAACATTAGAGGAAAACAGACTTGTGAAACTGGCTTCGTCTCCTTTATCTGTAGAATATATGTGTTCTATGCCTCTAGACAGATCTTTGACAAGTTTTCCCAGAAGACAGTCAAGGAAAAATTTGAGAGATGGGACATATAGAAGTATATATAGAAGTCCCCCGGAAATCTGCAGAAAATGTTCTTGACTTCTGCAATTAAAAAGTTATTCTGGCAGTATTCCTCGGCAGTGATTATGATCAGAATGGTATTTTGTGTAATGAAATGAATCATTAAAACAGAAACAAAGATGGCAGCATTAATGTTTTACTCAATTCTGGCAAAAAAACAAAAACAAAACAAAGGAACACGTGTTCTACATTTTAAGGTAGACTCGTACGATAACTTACATTTAAAACTACTAGCTACTTCATAAACGCATATTCGCTGTGCCAGTTTCCGTAGGGATACCGCACTTCTCTCCCGACTGTTTATGAAGCTACCAATCACACTGGCCAAGCTGGCTAGTAGTGCACAATGTATACCCCCATTCATCAAAATGCTCACCACGTGTAATCTCTGAAATATCAGACAGATATACATGGTACCAACGTTTTATTTTTATCTGGAGGATTATATACACATACGTACATATGACTTTCACAAGTCTATAAACTTCTATCTCACTGAATCGATATGGCCCAATTTGTTCATGATAGTTGAACAACACCCCTGTTCTATGAATTGATTTAAATGCTTTAAACTATTGCTAGGTGAAATACAAGGACATCCAAAAATGAAATGACTATACAATTATAGTAAAATGTTCTGCTAACATTAAGTAAAATATACAGTAAAACTATAACTATACAACAGCCAAACAGGTATGCAATACGTCCATAGAGAAAACCCTTTAATCAATTAATCTGAGGAGCTCTAAAGAACGCAAAAAAACTGAGCAAAAAGTAAATTCCATTAAAGGTCTGCCTTTGCATGACAGTGTTAAGTGTCCACTGGGTTTTTAAATGCTGGGAGTAGATTCTGTCACGCCACCGCCTTCTCCCTCTTACTCTAAATTTCTCATTCTCCTTCTCACCATGCTCACCCTCCTCTTACTTTAGTCCTCCCCGTGTATGCCGGCCGAGCCCTCGCTTTGGAATTCTGTGGGTCTCCATCCAAGAACAGCAGCCCCCATCATCCTATACTTACATTCTTGGAACGTTTGCCGGGCAGCTTTTTCACACAGGCTCTGTTTGCGTTTGCCAAGAACGGCACTTTAACTGCAGCTATAAGAGAGCTAAAAACGCAAGCAAAGTTAAAGTCGGCAATGTCAAGACTTGCCTAGAATTAATTACGGCAATAGGAGCGTTCCTTTATAAAGCCGATTCACACTTTAGTGCGAGCTGGCCACTTGTGACGTTCGCGCAAGTTCGTCGAAGGGGGTCAAATCCACCAGTGGGCATGTCCGAGTACGGGGACAATCCAACGCCCACAGTGGAACTACATTTAAAAGCGGTAACTTGCCAGTATGTGATCAATGCGGTTGGACCATTAACTCCGTTGTGAACTAATTAACAGATTGTTTGGAATGCAAACTTAAAAGGAGATGAAGAAATCAGATGTGCATGTGCGGCCAAAAACATTTGGAAGAGGAAATCGCTCTTCCATATCTTGCACTGAATAGAGTAAAAAAAGTTGCACCGAAATTATTCACATTATATTTTCTTATCGATTTTAAATCTCAAGCCTACACTCCATTGCTGCCCCAGGCTAAAGATTTTAGCAAGGTGAGGGCAAAGAACCTCAGAACAATCACCTTGTAAACATAAATAAAACAGTCTTTTGCATTCAAACTGCATAAGCCACATCACAATAACCTTTCCCATTTTATCAGAGTTGACAATCTTGCTCCAGATTTAAAAGTAGAGATAAACCACAGAGCATAAAATATAAACGCTTACTTGAGGCGTTTCCTTTATTTCTAATGCAAAGAGCTTTTATTTTTTTCTATTCATGTGCAAAACTAAAAAGGCCATGAGTATTTATTGAAGATCAGTTCCTAAATAAAAACGCTCCTGAATTATTGTTGACAATACAAATTAAACAGATCCACCACCTTGACCAATATTCAACGCATGCAGCAAATGCCAAAAGAGCCCAAACAAATTCAAGCTGTGTGCCTGAACGCGCTTTCCGCCCTGAAGGCTGACAATCTTCCAAATTTTGTGTATGCACAGATGCTTGGTGAACGCATGCTACCATCATTCACTATTGGACCGTCTTCTTTAGACAACGGAGGGAATGGACACTACGATTTTCTCAGCTCGCTGATGTTGGGGCAAGTAGATGTAATCTGTGTGGAAGGAATTCGAATCCAACGATGTTTAGTGTTTAACCTTTGATATTTTTGAAAGAAAGCCTCTCGTTTGACCTAGACCCAGATGAAACCCTTTGGTTTTCTGGCATGTTACAGGTGCCTCCCTGGATTTTCCTCGGACTCGGAGTTATACTTGTCGGTCCTCAACCGTGGTTGTAACATG
>JAOVYW010005545.1:25166-36858 GCA_025775045.1 Hiodon tergisus
TGGCTGAACAATCTTCAATCGTCCCCAACAAGGGAATTTTCTGGAAAATGGTCTGAGTTCCAATTGGAAGCCAACCAGTCCGGAGGGACAGTGGCTGTGGAAATGGGGCCTGAATACCTGTCGATGGTCCAAAGTGAAATTCCAGAGTTTCTTGCCTTTTTTCACAACCATGAATGTCAAAATTTGTGCTAGGATAGGAAGAGATCAGCTGATCAATGACTAATGTTAAAATGAAAGTCAAAGTCAACGGGCTTTATTGTAGTTCTTCCGCATACGAGTATACATCTGAACGAAATTAGATTTCTACGGACTAAGGTGCATAAACAACAATAACATAATACACACAATGCAATACAGAGAAAACAGTAACAAGAGAATAACTCACCACGTCTCTTGTTTCAATGTCTCATGACAACGCAGTGGATAATCTGCATAATTTATGTTCATTATCACAATCAATTTGAATCATTCAATACTTTTTACAACCACATGGTGGAGTTATTCAGAATATACACACAAATTAAATTGTATTCCAGTCCCACAGATTTCACAAATGTCACCATTTTAGCATATTAGTTAGGCATACAGTGCGATTTAAAAAAAATAATAATTTAAGGGAAACTATTCTGTGGCCAGTCAGTAGACCAATTATGCTTGAACAGTCGGGTATACAAAGCACTTGCCTCAAGTCTTAACCACCTGTATGTACCAACAGGAAAATCAGGAGACCTGGGGGCGGAGGTCTAACCCCAGGAAACAGAGAGGAAAGGGGGGAGCCATCTATTCCACGGATCCTTGGTGCCAGGCTTATTACATACAAAACCATTAAGACGGTACATTTTTCGGCTTCCCACCAAAGTCACGATTCAACACAGAGCTGTGCCACTTGGAACCGGAGACGGAATTATACCCCTGGCTAAATGCACCATTACCCTTTATAAGAGAACACAGGTCTTTCAAACCGTCACTGGCAGGAACAGCGAGACTCGTGTGGTGCATGATGGCGAGTACTGAAGGACTCCACAGATGGGATCGGCCAAGAGGCTAGCTTTTCCTTTAAACAAATATTCTCTTTGAAATGCAACACGAATACAGGGGTCCCTTATGTATGGTTGCAGTATAGAAACAAATAATTATTACTCCAATGAACTGTCCCGCATACAATATTTAATACTGTGCTTAACCAAGTGGATTTCAAATGTTGAGTGTGACTTTTATATGCCAGGCGTATGAATCCCTTTCTGCAGTGTGTCGAACAGAATTATCTTACAGAACAAATCCTTATCAGCTCAACATCAGACAGACAGTTGGTCTCCGAAGAGTTTTTTTTGGGTTCCATCGTCTCTCAACAAAAGATATAGAGACCTGGCAATATGATAAGTCTCATTTCATTGTCATGAAAACAGCAATATAAAATAAATGAAGTCCCGGCAATCTGTGCCATTAACTGGAGTAGGTTGTACGCCTTGCAGGCAGGATCAACATCGCACGCCACAGGATTACATAACCAAGTACACCACAGCTCTGTATCAAAGTACTAGGGAATAACAGCGTTCTTTATCACCGGCGTCTCGTGAAAAGGATTTCATAAACATCCATGACTGCAGAAAGAGTGGTGAACTTTTCAGCATCTCGGTATCAATGCCTGTCAGTCAAAGTCGGTCAGCCTTGGTCAATAGGGGGTAATAACATAAGTACATGTACGTTTTGCCAAATACATAAACTGGGTAGAAGTTTCAGTTCAGAACTACAATAAAAGCACACCCATTTTAAATCTTAACATACATATCATGTTTGTGATCCATTTAAAACTGACATCTTTGATCACACTGGATCACAGAAACAGAAAGCCAGAACATATTCTGTCTGGATGGCTGGGAGTTTTTTGCTGCAAACTGGGTCTATATTTTCTTCTATATCTTTCAACAAAATACTGTACTATTTTTTGTCACATGGCCCCGATAACACAATCAACGGCTATGCCTTTAGATGAAATCTTTGGGCATACCAACTTACAAAATAAACAGAACAGTGAACTGAACAGAAATTTGGAATCAAAACAAAAACAATCGAAAATTGTCATTTTGCTGTTTGAAAAACTTGGTATAAATCAAGTATCAGGGATAATATATATGCATACAATCAAACTGACTCCACCAAGCACTCAAGATCGCTTGCTAGGTATGGATTATGTAGTCATCTAGTGTTCCAAATGTACCATCCATTTTCCGTCATACAACTAATGAAGGCGCTAGTTTACACACACACGGCCTTAAATGTTAAACTCCGATTTAAAAGTGTCTATAGGGCAAAGCCGAACTTTTTATCCAGTTAGAAGAGCCCTTTAACATCAATCATATGAACAATAATAATCCTAAATGTTGTTCTATTGATGGCCATCGCAGTGTTAAAACCACAGCGGGAAGAATATCCGCCTTTTTATACTACCATTCTCTAGCTTTTTTTATAATTTCTTAATCTGTACTTTTATCAATATATCGGTAGCCTATAGCATTCCATTGTCTGCTACCAGGTTTGACAACGAACCTTGTGTGTTGTATTTTCAGCAGTGTTTTACTCATGTCCCGAGTTCAAATACCAGTAGGTCTGCCATTCCTAAATCTTTGGCGCGCCTAAATTAACCCGAACATGCCCCCCGGATATTTTAAAAGTAAATGTTGGAAAGCATGTTTTAGGCAGGGCTTTGAAATTAAATGGATGGTGCTTGTTTACATTACTGCTTTGTAATGAAAACGGTAAATGACGGTAAAGTTAATCCAATACTATTAAAAGCAGTAAAAGCAATCCCCTCGTATAGGCTACACGATCAAAAGACGCACGCTATGCATTAAATCCTCTTAACGATCAAATGTTTTTACAAACGACACAATTGTCTTAATCATAACGACCGACGGTCTATTCTGGTTACAGCGTGCGAACTCATAGTTTATAATTAATCTCCAAAAAGACAACGACTAATTCCATTACCAAAACGACAAAGACGCTACCCCTCTGAATATACAAAACAATGTTTGCATTTAGGAGTTCTCGCTTGCTCCCCGCCCTGCAAAAGCACCCCAACGCCAAACCTCTAACAGTTAGTGTGTTTAATGTTGTAAAGGTAAAACATGTCTTAGCTATGTGACACATTGTGCAGCCCTAGTCTCTGAATTGCACTTTTAGATTAAGGATGTAAACTACATAGCCGCTACGTAGTCGGACCGTTTCTCAGTGGTCTCGTACGTCGTAAATTTTCGTTTTCAAATGATTGTGTAAAACAAAAACTAGATTTATGGAATACAAATGTTAATTAGCCCAACGTGTATACTGTGACATTTTTCTTTTCTATAATAGAAAATTAAATCAACATATTACCAATGTCCGACGTCGCAGATCTGGGAATCAAATAAACAAATAACCGACCTAGGGTTCAGTAAACAAATACCATTCGGGCATGCTATAACCTAGGTACTTTCACAAAATCAAACGAAAATGCCTCAAATAGTTTGGAATTTTAGTTTTGATCACAGAAATCAGAAATCTTGACCAGCTATCTTCATCAAGTGTGGATAGCAAGAACATATTTACTTAAAACATCGCCGAATCTCACGATAGCCACAACACTTTCTGCCTCTAAAGAGTAGGTTAGTTTATATGCCCAAGATTTAGAAGCTTCAGCAATCAAGGATTAATAAAAAATACATTGGCTATAGTTTTAAATACGTATATGTACGATGACATCCATTGACTGACTTGACAATTCAAGCCAAAGAAAAGGCTTAAAATGACAGATCGAGAATTATTTATTTAAATTGTCCGAAGACAAAGAAAGTCTGGTCTCTGAAACTTAATCCCTAAACATCGCATCCCTGTACACGTTGATATTAAGTTTCATATGAGCCCTGGAATAGTTTGCGCGTTGGCTGAAAACTTCAAAACATTTTAGTAATGTATGCAATTTAAAAAAAAAATTTTATTTAAAAAGAAAACGTAGGCCAACGGTTATTCGTCATTAAAATATTTACTCGGGAGATTTTCTTATGGCAACACAAGGGCGCGTGTTAATTTTAAGATGTCCAATAAAATCAGTTTCTGATTATTTTAGAACAAGCGGAGAGAAGACAATCATCCTGCAGCTATTTTGATTGATATAGGCCAAAACGAAACCTATTCAAATTGCTTGAATCAACAACTACAACGCGTTAACATTACTGTGCTAAACTTCTCTCCTGGGAAATATCATAATTCTTGTCGATTACTTAAAATAGGTCGCATACCGGGGATAAACGGTTGACAACTGCGTCGAGCATGTGACCTGTAAAACAGGACACGCTGAGCTGAAACGGTTATAAACGTATTTTAGAAGTTATCTGGTTAAACTTCATGTTTCTCTGCACCAGTTAATGATCAGCATTTATGTGCCTAGATGCCACGACTATATCAAATCAATATCATTGTGGACAACGCATGCACAAACTTTTACGGGGTGGGATTCTCTTTATTTAACTGCAGTGAAATTATATGTTGCCAAATAGCAATAAGCACAAACCGCTCATCCAAAACGTTTCCACAACATTTAAGAAACGTGTAAAACATTGAAATCACTGCCGCAAAAGGACGGGGCAACTTGTCTGTGTAACGCACAAAACTAGACGGGTTTTCCGAAGAGGGCTTTGAGAAACGCCATCCATCACACAAGAAAGATTTGCATTTAATCGATTTTTCATGCTATTCAATTTTTAAACAATACCATGATACATTTCGTGTCACAATTGTACCCCCAAATACCCGCAAGCAGTTTGAACAGACTCAAGTCGTAACCAAATAATTGCAAATCAAGTTGGTGAGGCATATCTGACAAATTCTGATCGCCTGCTTTTTAGGAGTGTTAAACGGCATTCCTCTTAGTCTTCATTTTAAATTTTAAAAGGGGCTTCAGCACAGTTTGAAATGATAACCATTTCGTTTTATTTATTTAATTTATTTATTTAGTGGAATCGTGACAATACACGAATATGTGCCAATAGTGCGTACCGTACCTATGTTTCCATTTTAACGTTGCAGAACTTTTAACTTCTTCAAAAAAAACTGTATTCGACCAATGCATTCCTTAATCAGTAGTCATTTTAAACTATACACTTAGCAAATGCCTAACCAACTTCAGGAATTTGAGTATGGCGATATACAAGTCAGTCTAGAAACATGTTTATACACTTTAAAAACTACGCATGCAACAAAGCACAACCCTACAGGACTATTAACGCGGTAGGTTTGAGACGGCTTAATATAGATCTGTGTGTCGGTCTGACGAGTATTGTTACAAGAGTGCGAGTATAAACTGATGTTTTTGTTATGGAACCTAAGGTTTGCAAGGCGCATAAAAGGCTTGCAGAATGACACCGAAGTCTTGCGTTTGTTATGAGTCACTCAATTTTATTTGTAAAGTTCGTGGCTGCAGCAGCAACTAACCGTGTACCGAGTGCTACAACACATCTGTAACACAGGAGTGACGGAAAATACACAGATTAAATGCTAGAAGTAAGCGAAGCGATCCATTACCTTGCGCTTAAGTTGATCCTTAAATGGGGAAACAATCCTGGGTGTCGAAACGCAGACACAACGGTATATAATGACCGTTTCTGTCCCTCAGAGGTTTGTAAATCCTCAAAATATGAGGCTGAATAGACTGCCTTTTGATACACACGCTCGTATAGTTTAATCGAAATGTGTGGGGCAACGTTCCTCGCCTGAGAAGGGGAGTCTGGACAAAGACACGCCCTTTTCGGTCGCGTTGGCAAACCATTCGACCAATCATAGAATGAGCTAAAGTGTCAACCTCGTTAGAGATTACATTTATATAAAAGTATCTATTATCATCACCCCGCCTCCACTTAATTAAGCGACGTATTTATGGCCCATTGTTCTATGTATATAAATTATCACGCCCTAAGGTGTTGTACATATATATAATATGTATGTATTTTAAATATATACAATAATAACAGCGAATACGGCTCAAATCACTTGTGAAGAGTTTGCTAGTTATCCCCGGTTTTCTCCGGGAACTAAGGGTTCTTTGCAAAGACTTGCAATTTCAATTGTTCGGCGTCTGCGCGGCTGTTTCTGGGTGCCTGACTGTCTCATTCCCTACGATTGACAGTAGTCCTTTCTTGGGTGTTATCTACATCTCGCCTTGTGTCTGTCGCGTTAGGGTCCGGCGTAGCAGATGTAAGAGCATCACAGATCCACTTTATAAATATTCGACATGGGCACCACGCACATAAGGGGTCATCGTAGCAGACAGATGCCGGGAATGCGGGATTAACAAAATGATTAACCGTGGTTAGATTAGCCCGAGACAAACGCAAAAATACAATAGCCTACCAATCGCCTGCGAATAATTTATACAATGTTAAATCGTGGTATAAAACGAAACATCCACTGGTATTCCCTCTGTAAATGGTGTTTTGTTTTGGGACAGATTAAATTGCGACGTAGCTCAGAACTTTTGAGCAATATAAACTAGCTGGATCAATTTGATAATTTTCTTTACACCAATATTTATGGTTATTTAAAATGTTCATACATTTAAAACATATTTATACCATGAATATTATATGAAAACTATTTTTTCCCAGTCCCCTGTCATAGTGTTTGAATTATCTGGATTCAACTAAATTTGTTAAATTTGCTTGGAGTACTTGTCGAATAAATGATTAAATGTCTTCGTTTCATATTCCCACCCTTCCACCGCCACTTCGCAGTCATGACATTTTATTTTGTTTCAGAGTAGATTAAGTTTATGTTGCTTATTTTCAGTTTGGGGAGTTTTATTGATCGATTTACTTATTTTCAGTTTGGGGAGTATTATTGATTGATTTACTTCGCTCTTCTTCTGGCAGTCCTCTATCTCCCTTGGTCCCAGTTATTGTGGCATGGTCCCTGAGAGAGTAACAAGAGCCAAGTGGATGTGTCACAGCTCTGCTGGTGCATTGTCAATGTCAGCTGTGCTTGGTGTTGCTTGGTGAAGGCCCCTGGTTTGGCAGACAGGGTCATTCACACTGACAAGCAATTCTTCTGTTTTTTCTGACGTCTCAGTCTGGCAGGGCAGCAGCGTCTCAATACATTTTACTAGGAATTAGGAAGCCCATCAATTCAGGATAACGCATATTCCCATTTTGCAGGCATGAAGTTATAGTTGCAACCAAAGATAGGCCTTGTTTATGTCTCACTATAATTAGGGAGAATGTAGTAACTTGTTTTGATAGACCTGTAAAGTACAATGCTAAAGCCATTCCATAATAAAATAAATTACTGCTATGTTCTGGGTTCACTGTGGTGGTTAATCTATGTTTTCGCTGAATGCTCTGTTACCATATTTGATTAAGGAAGTGTTAAGTTAGCACTAACATGGTACAGCCAGTATTTTACTCACTAAAATATTCTTTCTGATCAAGAGAGACATGACCATTACACATTTTCTGATCGTTCTGTTAAATTAACATTCTTTCACATTTGAAATCCCATAACTTTAATGTAATTGCTGATGATCAACTGGTGGATTCAAAAAGAATAACTTTTGAACTTGAAACTGAAATTTGGGAAACTATCAAGTTGAGGAAAAACACAAAAAGTCATCTTAAGCAGAAAGATACTGTTGTCAATAATGATAATGTTAAAATGTACATGCAGAAGGATCAAAGTTCAAAATGTAATTTAAAAGCCTTGATGCAGCGGGCAGTGGAAACTATTTTGGTGACAGCTGCAATTCATGCAGTTGTTTCTGACAAACTACTTCCAATTACTTTGCACAACACTGATCAGAACACTTCTGGGAAGAAGGCATGTGAAAACGTTAATTCCGACTGAATCTGTTTTAAAAGTCGAAGAAAAGCTGGAGGATAAAGTCAGTCCTTTCTCATGACCTGAGACTTAATTACTTAATTTGCAGAGAAAACGCCAAAAGTCTGTGGAACACACTTCCAACATTACAAAGATGCTGTGCACCAGGGACCACCGTACAAGTGGTATATATGCAATTATCAGTGGGGCGAATTCTATTCTACTTTAAAAGTTTCATTCATTTTTGAAAAACTTTGGAATAGCCAGTTATTTTCAAGTGCTTTTTCCAGTCACAATCCAGGAATGAAATTGGCTGGATTCAAACCGGGAAATACTAGCTTCTAGGTGTCAATCTGCATCCCAGCAAGCAATCTTTCCGACTTAACCACTTAACCACAGGCTACTAAATACAAAATAAACAATATTTGCTGCATTAAGATTATTGCAGTTATTATCAACATATAATATGTTGATTGCAGTTTTTCTCAATTCTTGAGAATTTTCTCAATGCACTCAAACTGCTCATTGAAAATCAGAAGTTTTTGGTGAAAAACTTGTGCAAATCTGTAAGCACATTTATGCGTGTTTTCACTCAAATTTCAATTCCCTTTCACACTTTTGCAGATGCTTGACACACATCTCATTACTGAGCACAGTTGTCACTAAAAAGTCTCTTGTTCCCATGGAAAACATTGTTGTAAAAAAAGATACAATTTACACTCACACCTCACATTCCAAACCTTTATTGCTAATGCTATTCAATCGTGTGCAATTTCCATTTGTTCACATTCCCAAATGTATCAAAGTATTTCTGCATCAGTTTGGATGAATTATTCGTGTTCAAACAACACCATATACACTTACAGAATTGAAAGGAGACCCTCTGGTAGGAGAGGTCTCTTCACAGATCACCAGGAAACCAAAATTGTGAACCAGGTATCGGCAAACAATGCCATTAGACTCTTGGAATTTCACACTTAAGTGATAGATAACAATACGTTTCCAGCCATTCAAACGTCAGCTTGTCATATAGGAAATGTGGCCTGACAGAATTCAGAAAGCAGAATGCAGCCATGATGTGGTTTCTCTATTTTATTCTATTGATTGTTTTGACAAAGGTGTGGCTTGTTTGCGGGACTTCCTTATTCTTAAAAAATGGTGTGATGAGGCCTTTCCTTTGCAGTACATCAAGAGAAGGTACATGGGTAAAAAATAAAAATAAATCATGGTAATCTGTAAAGATGCTGAAAACACACATGAATTTGAATCATGGGGTCTTTTATTAATCACAGGGTTTAACTAGATTTGAGAACTATTCATAAAATATGTTTTGAGGGAAATATTTACTTTTGATCAGATTTTAGCAGGCTTTGAATCCAATGTTTCATTGTGCAAGAGATTTGACAGGTTTCTGCAGAACTATTAATTCAGCTGTTTTGAGTTTGGTGTTAATTGGTATTGATGATGCAATGTTTCAGGAAATGTGTATAAACAATTGTGGAGAAACAGCAATTAAAAACGGCTCCGTTAGTGGACAGGAGTCTCATTATTCTTGTCCTTTTAGAGACTCCTCGTGCCGTCCGAGCCAACCGAGGAAAAGCTCTGCTTTCAGAGTGCTGTTCTTGGGTTATCACAGGACATGCCCATGTGATGTTTTTTGCATGGAGGAACATTGGGCTGCCATTGTGTAGATGATATGCCTTTATGTGCTTCTGTCATAATCCTGTGTGTGTGTCATGTGCTCTCCCTATCCAGGAGTCACTCGGCTGTAAACACAAACAACACTGTCTTTAAACAACACCGGCCCAAGAGGGAGAATGGGAGAAAAAGCATTTCTCTTTCTAGTGTTTTGACAAAAAGGAAACACGCAAGCATATCTGTACGTTCAATTCTGGTTGCTGTTGAATCACCACAAAATCTGCAATCAACCTAACAAGTGTAGTTAGGCAAAGTATTCAGGAGCGTGGGGGTTTACTCATGAATTATATGATGTTTCCATGAAGAATGATCCAAAAACTGCATGATAAGTAGATAAGTGGTCACAGACCAGCTTGGATAACAAACCAAGGATAACAAAAATAAAAGCAAATTTTCACATCTGCATGACAGGCTAAAAATGTCCTCTACATCAATTACCTCGGGCACTTAAATTTAAACTCAGTTTCAAACTGTCAAGTTGCATCTCTTTGCCTTCTGCTTTCAATCAGTGGAGCTAGATTTGTTGATGTCACCATCGCCTGATCCATTAACCGAGATAGTCTGTGAAGTAAGGGCTGGCTCAACATACCACTACAGAACCATTCCAAAAACAAATACTGCCACACATCCCAGCATACTTTGTGAATTAATCTGCACTCCCTCTTGGTAGAAAATATATACCACATAGAAGTGATACGTTTCATCCAGTTATATACCTTTGTTCCTCAAATTGCATCCCAAGATATAAATTAATTGAATAGTTTCCTAATTGGTCAGTGAGATTTAGATCCAGTGCATGTTAGGTTGCTAGAGGTCATATAAAGGTTAAAATCAGTCCCATTGTTCTTGTATGCCAACTGAATACTGCTTACGTGGGGCTTCCCAGCGTGTGCCTTAAACTGGGCCATTAACCCAAGCCAGAAACCACAGGGGCTTAAATCACAATTTCTTATCCCCTGTCATGATCCAGCTTCTCTCTCGAACACACACATAATTAATACAAGATTAAACTAAGTGAACATATATACATTATGCCCCAATCCTCCAAACCCCTGGGTAACCAACTTCACAATAAACAGAATGCCGTTAAACTTGGCAGCCGAGTGACATTTGCATTTAATCCAAAGAGTCATGGGTTTCTCATCTAAATCAAGAAACAGTCCAGAAAACGACAGATCAAAACTGCAGGAAAAAGTGCAATTGAGAAAATGACACAGAAGTATTTGTGTGTATTTGTATTTGTGTAGCTCTGTGGAGAGTTTCACATGGACCTTTTCAACATGGAGGGCCATGTGCAAAATTGCATGTGTTTACATAAAAAGGGACAAACAGGCTCCAATTCATCTGGCAGCATTGAACAGTATTGCATTTTGCATCATCAAATGCCTGGATCCAAAACAGTATTAACCCAACTCAGGTTTCAACATCCTTTGTAGCTAACATTTGCTCTGCTTGATTGAAATGATCACAGCAGTGTGGAGCATGCATGATGAGAAAGGAGGTTCTTACGCTAGAAAAAATTGCTCCAAAAATGGCTAAACATTTTCATACCCCAGTGAAAGAAACGCAGACTATGTACTGGGTGATAAACATATTTGAGATTTAAAGATATACAAAATGGGTATTGATGATGGTTAGTTTGAAGAATGGCAAGCTGGTCTATCAAACTGTTGCTTGTGTGGTCCTCTCCATGATGAAATTACGGTCACTGCTGCATAGAGGATTGTCATGTCTGCCTTAAGGTCTTGCTGGCAAGCCAGCCGCTGACATTGGCTGCCCTTTTCCTGCTTGCTTGTGGGCACCTAAACGTCAAGACACATTAACAACAGTTAAGTTATATCCACAAGGAATAATTGTACATTAAAAAGAAATCTATTCGACTAAAAGTTGTTATTACATGCTTTGTAGGCACCATGGCTGCTACTGCATAGCTTGGGGGCAAAAAATGGAGTAAAGTTAACAGAGTTCATGCCACATGCAAATTAATGACAGGTACCTTTTACATGACAGTTACATGACATGTTTGATTGCACATGATTTTTAGCTTGAGAATGCAAATTGAAACAATACCGTCATGAACAAATGACAGCTTAATAGGAAAATGGTAAAAGTGTATTGTCCAAAATGTGGCGGCAATGTACCTAACAGTCAG
>JAOVYW010005545.1:39029-55489 GCA_025775045.1 Hiodon tergisus
TGTGCAAAGTGTATTTATTGTTGCAAATTAATTCCCCTAAAGAGGTTGATTGTTCTTATTTGGACATTTTATCCATCGTTATCAACAAAGGTAAAAAAACAATCTTAGGATTTCATCCAGCAACCTCTATGATCATAATATGTCATACACTATATGTCTTTTGCAGATTGACACATATATTGCCTGTGATGTAATCATGCTTATTGCTTTCGCAAGAAGAGGGCATCATCTTTCCCCCAAGCACGTCACCCATTTAAAATGGTAGCAGGTGTGAGTGAATGATTGTTAAAAATAACCGTAGGGAGGGAGACTGTGATGAAAGGTACTAATTACTCTGAGACCACTGCAAATGTTTTCCAGGAAGTGACCTACGGGACTTTTATTTATTTATTTTTCCATAATTGGAAGGGGGGGGCGGAGTGATTAATGTTATGTAGCGCCGTCACAGGTAACTTACAATGGTTAACCATTCATTAAGCATAAGCGCGTGTAAGACTAGGGCAGATACGATGCAAGACTTCAAGACTTCAGTGAGGGCAATCAAAGGTCAGAATGTTGTTGTATCTTGGAACCGTTGGGAAGGATTTAGGACAAAGAGACGCCAATGCTTCATACAGACCATAAATAGAACGGTAGAATGGTTGTGGAGGAGCAGAGGCGAACAAACAGGAGCTATGGAAAACCCTCGGACATCTTAAGATGCATAGGTATTGGCAGGAAACAGATAAATCAAGACAAACCTCACAAAGGTGGTTATAGAAAAACTGCGTCACATATACATGTTTTCTTAATATTAAGTTAAAAAAACTCTGGAATCCAGACCTTTTGCAACCCGTGGTAGCGATTCCAATAAAATGGTGGTGTCCGGCATTGTTAATCTGCATGCAGCTGCAGGTGCGTATGATATGAGTGCTGTGAGCAGTATCGGCTCTGAACAGACTTGTGTTGCAACAGAGTTTGATTTCTTTATATTTACTTAATATGCAATGTGCAATACCAAACAGGTACAGCTGTGTGGACTCCTCTGCCAGCTAGCGTTAGGGTGGCTAGCTGCAATTCATTTCAAAACATTTACTCCATTGTGACATTATTATGTCATGCAAGATCACAGAGCAACGCTATCATGCACGTTCACATTTTGAAGAGCTTTGAAGCACTTTTCCTCAAGTTCGACCCTTCTGTCGCATTATCGAACACTTTCCAAATTTTTCACACATGAACTTTCATACCAGTACAAGTGTTCAAAAAAGCAATTTCAACTGAACGACCCTATTCAAGGGTTACAAAGACAGTAATTCAAGTGAAATCAATAGGTGCAACCTCCAGATCAGTTCTGTTCCAGTAGGCCAACTGTCCCCAGTGTTGTTCAGACAGTCATTGGTGCCCCATGCTGCTGTAAGTGGTACAGAGTTGTTTATAGCAAGCATCAGATTATGTGACGAGGCAATATAAACCCATTGGAAGTTGAAAGGAAGTAAGAACATAAGATGGGCTTTTCTGGGTCGTTTTTCCAGCAACAAACGCACAGAGAACTGTGATCCGTGATACAGGTTTGGTGTAGAACCCTTGCTACTTTTAACTTGAGAAAGTGAATTGAGACAATACTGGGGTGAACAGCTTAATAGGATAATTTTGCAATTATTATCGGTGTACTGCCTCGTAATTAGGTCCCAAGTGAATACATTCTACAGCAACAAGTCCGAAAGGACAAACTACAAATTCATATGTAGTTTAAGGAAAGACAATGCATTCATGACTGCGACAATATTATTGTAGAGTCTTGAAATATTTTTTTTTTTTTAAACATAGGCTTTACCTGTCCATCCATTGTTGCAGCATGTCTGTTTTTGGCTCTACTGTTTCGTTTCAACTGCCCTCTCTTCTCTTTGTGTCCTGGGAGGCTCTTCTGCATGGAAATGAGTCCATGGTGATAGCACCATCTAAATCCTCTCCAGGAGAATAATGGGTCCTACTAGACTATGTGTAAATGAGGTGAGCACTGGTGGATGCACTGCCAGACTAATTTGCTCTCACCCAAAATAATTAAACAAGAGGTTGCCACAGGAGACCCCCAAGCAACAGCAAACCAGTGTAGGAGTGTGTAGCCTCAATTCCAGCAGACTACCACTAATTTCTCTTTTGAAACCTACGTAAGGCCATGTAACTAAATGTTACAAAGAACACATCTTGTCAGTCACTGATTCTGGCTGCGGTAAATCATATCTGTCTTAGAAATGCTTTTAGAAGCTTCAGAACGAAAGAAAGGGACATTTTTAATTCTCTGAATTCAGATAATGCTCAAATGTTTGAAAATAGCATCCGTTGATTATCCTGAACTCTCATTCAAAGACATCTGGTTAACGGGAAATGACCTTGTTTATAACTATTGGGATATTTACAATTGCATCGCATTTTAATTAGTGACATTCTCATCAACAGAAAGCACTTAGGGGGTTTTGCATGAAACGTGTTGAATTTTATGTTGCTTTTTACAAGGTTTATTTACTGATTACGAGGAATTGATTATTTACTATAAACTGTTTGAATTCTTTTGATGTTGGGGTTGCTCCCTGTGCCACTTTGGGTATAATTATAATTAAAAATCTTGCTACTGCCTGATTCTTGTAATTGTATCTTAGACAAAACAGGCAAATCAGCCGGACAGCCAATTCAATCGCCATTACGGCTCTAAGTATGTGACTCCATCATTACAGTTTGTCAGAGATGTCTCGAAGTCATCCTTTTTTTTGTGTCGAGGAACCGAAATGTTTACAGCAAGACGTAAAAGAGAGCTTAAGCTGGATTTTACACAGAGCTTGTATTGAGAACTGGTGATTTAGAATTCATATGTGGAGCTTGTGCTCAAACTCAAGCTGAATAAAAAGCAATGAATGTAAATTAATCTGGACTAAAAATAACCACCAAATAAAACTGGGGGCATGAATAACAAATAAAAGACTCAAAGAACAACATGTTTGTGAATATTTAAGTGAATATGATGAAACAAGAGACTAGATACATTCAGTCCTGCAGAGAATTAATCAGTGCATCTATGCAGGTAATAAGTACATTACTGGAAAATGAGCTGCACTCTGACACAGATTCTCAGGTGCATCATAATTTGTTTTTATGCTTATTTCATCTCTCATCCTTGATGCGCCCATGTAAACATGCAACTGCCTCTATTGACCTTAACCCAGCTACCCAGTAATTGCTAGGGCTAAAGAAACAAAGGAAAAGGGCCAATGTATAAAAAACAGTATTCATTTTAATGGCGTGTAGCTGAACTACTGAGACAAAGGTAGCATCCTTCCAATTGGCACTGTAGCCAAAGTTTGAGGGACAGTTTATTGTATAGAGAATATTGTAAATCACTTCCTTCTCTGCCATGTTTTACAACAGCAGTTAAACATTCCTATCTAGTAACCCGGTGATCGAGATTATTTTTTTCAAATGGAGTTCAGTCAACTGGTTAAAAGTTTTCCGTTGTCAGTAGTGGCAAGGATATATGTTTGGGGGTGGGGGGGCACTAGATAGCATGGTTGTTAAGAATGTTGCAGGTCTAGATCTCAGGAGAGGGAAGTGCTGTTGTACCCCTGGGATCGGGACTTAATCTGAATAAGAGCAGTAAATAGCCATCTGGATAAATCAATTCATTTACGTGTATACTACGTGACTAATATGTAGATTTTCCTCCTCTGTGCAATGCAGTGCTTATAAGTAAAAGATTTTGTTCCTTTTAAGAACGGCATCTACCTAGTAAATAAATTATCTTAAAGCATTAGATGTGGTAAATTACATTTGGTACTGTTCAGGGAATCCTCTGAACCAGGGATCATTTACCATTTCTCCTGTTAAGTTGAGGATATTAATGCCCCTTGATTACTGCCTTTAATGCAAACGACAATAATCATAATAGCAATAATAATAATAATAATAATAATAATAATAATAATAATAAAGTTTAATATTTTGTAAGATGGTTTCTTTAATTAAGCAGCTGCACCTCATTGCTCTCTCTGTTCAAACGGAGGGACCACTGCGACCTAAGAAAAGAATGTGTATGAAATACAAACACTTGGCTTACTTTAAAATGATAAAGGATCTAACAAACTTCTCCTGTGGTACCCTGGGTAGATAAAGGTTAAATTGTTAAGGCAGATAAATAAAAGCAAGAGTTGCCTAATTTAAGAGACACCTGCTGCCAAATGCAATACAATACAGATACTTTAAACTCCTCTCCCCCGACAAACTGTGTTTGATTTACGAGGCCTTAACCGTCCTGCAGCACCCCCTTCTATCCCGCTCCTCTCTCCCGCAGTTAGGTCCCATTAGAGAGCTTGCTGGCATATCGGAGAAGCCCCAGGCCCTCCAGTAAATTACTTTAAATAATGAAGAACAAATGCGGTTCCTGGGGGGGGGGAAAGGCAATTCATTTGGGGAAAATGGCTGAGCAGACTGGGAAAGAAGAGGCTGCATCACCTCGGGGGTGGTGTCTATGACAGAGCACATCTCTGGAAGGAGACGTGAGTCAGGGGTAACTACAGGGAAAACTCCAGGAAAGGACAGAGAGGAGTCTCATTTTTGGAGAAGGACCCAGGGAATTTTAGAAGAGGCCTTCACATGTTCTGCATCAATTCTGTTCAAAGTTCCATTTTGATATGCTTTTAATTATGTATATTTTTGTTTTGGGCTTATGATTATATCGATGATTACGACCAATAAAATACTTTTAGGTTTTTGTTCTACTGTAGAGGACTGCCATACATTTATTTTGTTTATTAAGTATTGGAGATGGACTGTTGACATTCAATTGTTTCTAAGCATATCATGGCAAGTGAATCATGAATAAGATTATTCATATTCTTTGTTTCAAGAATAACTCTTAAAAGTTTATTGAATAAATAATTAGGGTTATTGTTACGGTTCTCTTCTTTCGTTTTACTTCCAGCAAAGGAGTGGAAGTATGGTATTGGTGTAAAGGTAGTGTAAGGGGTAGTGGTTGTTTTTTACTTTGATCTTAAAGGTGATAATACAACTCAAACCCGGTATACACAGGTTTACACTGGTCTGGTATGTAACAGACATCAGGTTTTGAGTTCCTTTTCCCCCTCTTTTGTGTAGAAGTTTGAATCAAGCTGTTTTTATCATTTCAACTGCAAGCTTTAAGTTTAATGGCCTTCTGGAGACAAGATGGGAGTCCTGTTTACCACCTAAGGGAAAGAATGTACCCCCTCAGATTAATCATTGTCTATTGGCTTCACCAGGCAAGGTTCTAAGGTTCCCTCTTGTGTGGGTTCAAAATATATATAAAAAATTGATTACAGCAGGACCGAATCTGTGATGACCACTTAATTTTTAATTTTTAAATGTCCAAATTGCTTTTCTGAAATCAGAGATCAATCTCAGTTTGCAGGTGATCTTCCATGATACTGTTTAAACTGAGAAAGTGACAATGCATGTGTTAGACAAATTCCCTTTGTGTCAATTTACCAACCTCGTGTATGATCTAAACCTTCTCATCAATGGCAGAACTGATGCAAATTGAAACTACATCTAACTGGGCAGCTGGGGTGTAGTGGTTAAGGTGACAGGCTTGTGACTGAATGGTTGCCAGTTCCACCCTGGCTGTTGTGCCCTTTGTGCAAACTACTTAACCTGAATTGCTTCAGTAAAATATACAGCTGTATAAGTGGATGAATATTGAAATTATAAGCTGTGTAGGCTGCCTTGGATAAAGGTGTCTGCTAAGCAACTAAAATGTTACTATCACTAGGCACCCAGACAAGCTGGGTTCATACCTTCCTTCTGGAGAAATAAGCAATAGTCAGCTTGTAATAGACCGTGCCTATCCGCCAGGAGCCCAGCAAATTATATTTACTCAAAGCCAGTGCACCTCAGTTATTTGCAAACACGGACTTAATTAGTTCAAACTCCCGCAAGTCATTTGAATTTCCAACAGCAGCAAACACAAAGCAAAGCATTTATACTAGCATCAATGGAGAAAGCTGCACTCATTAAGAGAAAAAAGCAGAAAGGATCTCATCTTTAAATTTAAAATTTTTGGCTTAATTACCAGGGTGTAATTCAAGGGGTATCATAAATCAAACATAATTTTCTTTGATATATAAAGATTGCTTTTTCCTTTTCTTTTTTTCTTTCTCATTTCAGCGATGCAATGGAGAAGCAAGGGCTGTGAGGGGAGAGATGTCCCTGAGACGCAATGTGCTCTAAAGTACACTTTTTGTCCTTTGCTGAACACCATATAGCATCCAAAGAACTGTCCAACACCCAAGCCAAAATGTAGGATGACCCTGGTTCATGCACATTTTCCAGTTGGTACTGCGTGTCGAGATTCTTTCACTAGACAACTGAATGAAGTTAAACTGATATGACTTTGCTGTTCTTTACGCTCCATTAATACTTTTTCAAAAGGCCTGCATCTCATAAAAGCTGAGCTGGATCAAAACAGTTTTGAAATTAAGGAAAGCATCCTTCTTGTCCCTGTACGGTCACAGCACTGCACAAATGAGCAGGAAAATTGAAATATCAACAGAAAGTAGATGACAGCAGAGCAGAGCAGAGCAGAGCAGAGCCAGCTGGTTTTTTTTCTCTTCTGGGTTTGACCTTGAAGGTTAATTACAAATTAAAGAGACAGAGAAGGGAGAAATACGAGTACTGCCAGCAATCACTTTTGTTTTACTTAGCTAGGGAGCGAGAACTTTGAGCTTTGAGTGTTGTCTGATGTCTGCATACCCAAAACATGATTGCCTTTTATCACGTCATTATAACGTCTCTGTCTGACTCAAGCCATGAGCGTAAAAGAAAAATGGAGATCACGCCAAATTAATAGTCAACATCCGTGATGCAATTACTGCTTGTTAAAGGACAGACTTTTCAATGGATCAAGCCACTATACAAGCCATTGACAGCTGTCCATCATGTCCGTTGACTCTATGGTACCTAATCACTGAGAACAGAGTAATCCCCATATACACTGTTGTAATGGCTATACCTCTAACCATGTGATGTTCATTCTTGATAACCAGACACCGGAGATCATTCATTTAACATCAGAGATGAGTGGGGAGGAAATATCGAGTATACTTTTTAAGTAAATTAAAAATAATTTAGTAATTTAATTCTGGAATGATGAAAGGAAATTTCACTTACAGAGGGACCAAAAAAGTCGTGCATCCCTGTGGTTTAACATATCTGTTTATTTATCCACAATTTCCCAAGAAAGAAGAACTGTAGAATGTTTAGAGGGTGAAATAGCCCTAAGACGTAGATGTCCAGAAAGCCATGAGAAACCACAAGAAAAGTGTGGCACGTCTCTGCAGTTAATCATCATTTATAAGGATGAATAACAGTTTTTTTCTCTCACATCAGCCTGACAACTAAATCAGTTCTGCAGTACCCACCTCCCCCGATGGCCGTTCTCTGCCTCTATCTCAACCAGTAGGCAGTTTTTAATGCATATACAATAAGGAGCTTTTGTGAGAGATAAAATGCAATTTTTCTATATGTGTAGAAGAAAAGGCTTGCGTGATGTCGACGTTGGGTTGGGTGGAGTGAAGTCCTACACACAGCTGGAGAGATGAGGTCAATTAAATTTCAATAGATCTACTTCAGAGATGTTTCTTGTTTTGGGGAGAGTTGAGAGTGGTCACTTTATAACAAAACCAAGATGACTGTAGCACACGTTTCTTTTAAAAATAACTTACATTTATACAAGCTCAGATGAAGAAGGAAACCGCAATTCATTTAAAAGTGCCTCATTGAGAATGTTTATTTTTATGCCGCAGCTAATGACACGATAAGATTTGAAATTCTGTTAATCTACATGACGTATCATAGCCACCCAAAACATTAAAATAGACAAAAGGCAAAATACTTTTTATTCACATAGAACCACCATAGAAATATCAGGTGCATTCTGTGTGTCTCACACATGGTTATTTATGGAAGAGTCCTAAATACTATTCGATTTTTAGCCTTTTCAGCTGTATGTTAATGACTGTGAGATAGCTCGGCTGAAACAATGGCTATCCATACCAGAAGTCAGTATAGTTATGCAGAGATCGAGACAGGGTTTTAAAATTAAATTGCTTAAATGTTAGTGACTGGCAGATATTGCGGGCCTAATGAGAAGACCTCAGTTGACTTCAGTCTGAATCCGAACACTGTGGTACCCTCTAGTGAAGTGCTGCTTTAGCTAATAATCAGCTGTAGGAATGGATAAAAAGTCAAATTATTACTAATCTAAGTGCCTCGAGATAAGAGTGTTTGCTAAGCAACTAAACAATAAGTAAACAAAAATAAGGCATTTGTTCCCGTGATATAATTCATTAATTAATTCTCCTATCCACTGTCTCGGGAGCTGCACGTCATCTCTGAGACAGTTTAGTACCCATTGAAACATTTTCAGTAGTTCGTTAATTTAATTGTGTTGAAACGGAATGGCTTACTCTGATACAGCCTTAGAGAAAATCATAATCATTTTATGGGGTATTTGAATATTGAAGCACAAAATTCTAATGTCACAAAATAATTACTTTTAAACTTCCTTTCAACTCTCCAAATGCAGTGGAATGAAATATATATATATATCTATATTTGAAGTCTATTGGAATAATTTGCAATATTAATATATTTTAGGAGAGTCAGTGGGCTTTGTTAGCCTTCCTCTCTACACCCAGACAAGTTTTTATATTTCCTCTGTAACTAATATGTTTTAAATATAATTCCGTCTGATTTTTAAAACACCAAAAACTTCCCTTCCCAAAAAAGTGTTCAACAAAAAGGGGGAAATAAATAGTTAAGGTCCCTCTACAAATTGTAAATTGTGTTATTTAAACTCTGAATGGATTTCAATGGTGTCACAACCCCATTCTTCCATCGTTCCTTTTTAAAATTGCTGGTGTTCTGGTCACTTGGCCAACAACATTTTTCACAAAGGTCTTCAGTGCTCTATGTCTCCAGTATGCCAATTGCTGAACCTGCAGAGCTACTTTCCAGTAGGCTGCACTGTTGCCTATAAATCACACCCAATAGTCAGAGCCATGAAGGATATTTGAAATGATTATTCTGAAAATGAACTATAAAATGTTAATTGGGCCTAAAGTTGGGATTGATTTTAGTAGATCAGTTGCATTTTATGCTTAGAAAGGGTTATCATTCCTATATAATTTATTGCATGTCTCAATAGTTTAGATATAGAATTGTTTGTCGAAAGAACACGGGATTGAGTATAAGTTATACATGTCAAGGCCAAGAAGGACTGGCAGATGAGAACCAAAGTATAAAATGGAAAAGACAATCATCACTGGCAGAGGATATTTGAGAGAGAGGGGGAATAGTTTGTTTGAAAGTCTGGAGGGGAGCCAACAGTAAAGAGAAAAAAAACCTAGGAAAAAGTTAAGTAGTAAAACTGAAAACCAAAGATAAAGAGAGAGATAGAGAGACTCTGAGAGTCACAGGGAGAGAGAAGAGGACTCAGAGAGTCAAAGAAAAAGTGAAACAAAGAGAAAGAAAAGTAAACATGGAGTAATGGTGACTGAAATGCAAAAACAACTAAATAAAAATGTTTTAAAAGCATCTGTCCCGTGTCACGACAGAGGAATGACTGAGACACTCTTTGTCCCAATACTGCTTTACACATTGGGTCTTAAAATTTTCGTTTATTCTAAAAAAACAAAAGTATGTAACAGTATGGGATATTTAAGTGTTTTTATAACATCCCATTAACTTGCTGGGCCAGACATTTTTAAATGTCCTGCATTAAAAAAAGAAAAACTCTATTTTAATTAAATTTGCGCCTGAACTGACACAGATCAACCAAAGACCATGATGTTGTCTCTTCTCATTTCACCTCGATAAACACATTGGGACAAATACAGTGTGTGGACACCCAACTCTGTCTTGTGTCTGACAATTTCTGATGTGCATAAGTTCTTCTTTTTTCAATATCATAAGAATGGATTATGCAACCATGTATGAGAACACCATGTATGAGAACACCATGTATGAAGGAGACCCGGCCTGGAATCGAGTTCTTTATAGACAAGATAGTATTCAAAAAATTTCCTAAGATTTATTGAATGAGAATAGAGACATATTTTTGAGTTCATAGTCAAAAGACAGACAACGGGTTATTTATCTGTGTATTCTCAAAACCCAAATTTGAAGGAATAAAGACGTCCTCTCATAGGTTCATCAGCTTGAATTGAGTAGCTGTTTTCAGCCTTATTGAAATCTGGATTCCTCAATCTCCTCTCTCCCCACCCTGCTGCCCCAGAGACTGGACTGAGCAGAGCATTAATGTGATAACCCTTCTTCCACCACCTGACAACAGTGCCTCTCAAAGAGGGATCTCTCAATGCAGGGAACCTTTCACACTGCCCCATCGTGCCCCCTTAACAAGCTTGCAGCCGCCCAGATTAATTAGCGGTGAATCCTTGAGAAGTTCTAGACCAGCCGCGTCAGCTACCAGAGTTTGTCGAAGGATAATGGGGAGAGGAATGAATCACTCCGCTGTGTCCAGAGCCACTAAGGAGAACAATTGATTCATTGAAAAACGTCCCCTATCTCTTCTAGGAAGAGGCAAAGAGTCTGTGCAATGTATGCTCTTCTTCTTCATTAGTCAGCGCGGGTTGGTGGTAAATGGGATTGTTCACTGCACTTGTCTAGACCAGACCTAATGTTGTGTCAAGCACATGAATTCATGTGAAACTCCAGGAAAGGCATGAAAAAGAGTGGGACTCTGCTTTATGGACCCTGATTAAAAAAACGCCTCAAGTGTAACAGTTACCAACATATGCATGCAAAATATCCTATCCTTTATACTTCATACTATTTATTTGTTCTGAAGATTATGAGTTTTTTCCCCCCCATCCAGCTTTCACTAGATGTTCACTACGTGGCCTTTTAAAAGTATATGGACACTGGTGCGTCGGACCATCTCATTCCATACAATCGTGGGTATTAATATGGAGTTAGTCCCCCCTTTGCAGCTTTAACAGCCTCCACATTTCTGGGAAGGCTTTCCACTGGATGTTTGGACATTGCTGCGTGGACTTACTTGCATTCAGTCGCAAGAACATAAGTGATTGATGTTGGGTGATTAGGCTTGGCTCACACTCTGCGTTCCAATTCATCCCAAAAGTGTTTGAGGTCAGGGCTCTCTCTACAGGCCAGTCAAGTTCTTCCACACTGATCTCAACAAACCATTTCTTTCTGGAACTCGCTATTTGCACAGGGGCGTTGATATGCTGAAACAGGAAAGTGCCTTTCCGAAACCGTTGTCACATAATTTGAAGCACAGAATTGTCACTGTATGCGTTATCGTTAAGATTTCCCTTCACTGGAACACAGAGGCTAAGTCTGAACTGTGGAAAACAGCCCCAGGCCATTATTCCTCCACCAAACTTTACTTCATGATTCATCACTCCAGAGAACGCCTGTAATGGCTGCAAGCTTCACTCCACTCCAGGCACGATGACGTTTAGCTTGAGTGCAGCTGCTAGGCTGTGGAAACCCATTTCACAAAGCTCCCGACAAACAGCTAGTTTGCTGATGTTGCTTCCAAAGGCTGTTTAGAACTCGGTAGTGAGTTGGAACCAAGGACAAATGATTTTTATACACTGTTCTGGGTGAACTTGTGATCTTTTGTCGCTCCTTCGTAGAGGTTTCCTCTTCACAACAACAGAACTTACAGGTGACCGGGACAGTTCTTGTTGGTAGGAATTTGATTAACTCACTTGTTGTAAAGGTAGCATCCTATGACGTTTCAACATGACACGTTGAAAGTCACTGTGCTCTTCTGTACGGGCCTATCGCCAATGTTTGTCTATGGAGATCGCAGTGGCCGAATCCACAAAGTTTAACAGGTCTCCACATACTTTTGTCCATGTAATGTATCTTGCTTCAGGAGTGTAGTATTAGGAGTATAGAATGCAGTAGTTGACCTCTCGTGATCTACATTCTAGTCACCGCACCAATTATATATCTGCAGTTAACGATTAGGATCTATAGTAAGCCACTTGCCCTGTAAGGGGCAAGTTGAGGGCTCTTGACACTTTAAGTTTTTCATCTCAGTCTTGGCATAAGAATATGATATTGCTTTAATTAAACCCATGAACAATTAATGGGGCCAGAGCCTCTGTTCTTAACCACCACACTCCGCGTGACCTCCTAACAAGAGATACAGTGGAAAACAAATCTTACGCTTACCTGGAGTGAGGCCAGGGTTCAGAGTGGACTCTCTTAATAAACTCCAATGCACTTAAAGGGTCAGCCATATGACCAACTGTTCAGGCAGGATTATTCATCAGAGGGAGAGAGAGAATGAGAGCGATAAGAGGGAATCTAAGTGTTTCCTTAGGCCACAGAGCACCTGTAAATTCGAAAGGCGCTGAGTGAGGCTGAAGCCCCTGGGAAACGGTCGGCATACACAATCTGTGAAGAGTAAGGTAATATGTCACTCATCATATTAAAAGTAATTCCAATATATTATGTAATGTGCATGGTGCCACACAAAAGCCCTCACTAAGAATCAAACCTGTGTTTTAAATATGCAGTATCAGACTGCGCTTTAAATTCTCTGGTCATTTTCTCTGATTCACCTCCAAAATAACAAATAAAAAATAAAAAAACTTTCAAAGGAATAAAAACAACACAATAAAGAAGTCCGTCGCCGTCGTTTATTTGTTCCCCTTTCGGTGCGTCTTTCTTTCATTTTCTTCGCATTCTTTCATTTTTACGCTCTTTCCTTGTTGCCGGTTTCCTTGTTAACTTCCATGTCCGCTCACTCCCAAACCCCGGCACGTACTGAGAGACACCACGCTGTTAATATCAGGCCATTTATTACCTTAATCCCCAGCAGGTGCCGGCGGCCATGCCAGCAGATACAAACACTAACTCTATAAACTGCAGGTGCCACCTGAAAAAAATCCCTTTCGGTGCTTCTGGACTGAGGGTTTTCTGGAAATGAAACCTTTTCAAGCACCCAGATAGATGAACTGCATGTTGAAATTAAGGAAAATTAGAGAGAAAACTTTAGATTTGTAGATTTATCTTAATATGTGTATATGTAATTTATATTTAAGATTAAATATATTTACAGTATATATTATAACCTGGTCTGTTAGAATACTTCGGACAGGGGAAAAACACTAGCCACAGGGTACACAGGGTAGATTACATTACATGAAAACATCCATAACAGTTATTAGATTGTTGATCCTGGATGATACAATTTTTCTAACTTCTCATTCGATTACCTACAAGTAAGCATAATTTTTCTGTATCCTCTGTCAGGATCCTTGATTTATTTGTATCATACATTTATTTGGATTCATATTGCCTTTATACGGAGTAGAACATCGAAAACACTGTTCTGTGCATGCGCAAGTCCGTTAGTCAGATCGAATCAAGATGCAAGATCTCCTTCGTCCCACCTCTTCAATTTTTGAATCGTCTCTCATTGATTGGGAAATAATCAATCAATATATATTATATTAATAGTATCTTATTTCATTGCAAGCATTTTAAGGAATCCAATAATTTCCCTTTCTATTTGAATTATTCAATGTATTCAATAAAGCTATGAATAGCATAGAACAAAAAGTCTCTCCAATTCAGAGGATATGAACCTGTATGACATTGAAATGTGTAATCTTTTTCCATTTCCTTCAAAGCCAAGAAATAAAACAATTATATGAAGCATATTCCCTAAATGTGCTAAATTTGCGTGTGACCAGAATTCTTTTAGAAACAAGAACCAATAATTGGACTGGGCCACATTATTCTTAGTGCTAGTCATTAAATTCGGTCTTACCATCCATCGACATGAAAGCTAAAACTGAAAAATATGTCCTGATAAATAAAAGCTGTAAGAATCTCAATGGACATTTAAAACGTTTTAAAAATATTTTTGTCCCTTTTCTGGGCATTTCAAATGACAATCAAACACAAACAAGCAGAGTGAGTCAGCTGCACACAAGCAACCAGATAAAGGCTGAGGGCGAGAGAGATCTGAAATCAAAGTGAGATCTGACGCCTAGCCTCACCTTCTCCATCTGTGCTTTATTATTACATTACGTGGGGACTGAATTCAATCTCAGGTGTTATTAAGCCAACGGCTTCATACAGAGCCATATAGATTGGTTTATGTTTTGAAATTAATATGAAGGCGAAGGGCTGCCAGTGCCAGTTTGACATATGGAAAATGGTGTTCCAGAGCTGGTCCCTTAATTATTCTGTCCCCTGTTTCTCTCTCGCTGAGAGGGAAGGGCCGCCTGTTTGCTGGGTCAGTAAAAACTGAGCTTATCTACAGCATTCCTAATGAGGGGACGGCCATCTTTGACGTGAGTGGCTTTGCCTGTGGGTTTTTGCTGAGGGGTCATTAATGAGAGAATATAACATACAACAAAACAATACACGCCAGGGTCCCAAATGACCACGGGATTTGCAAGGGTCTTTACCGTTTTTCTTTTAATTTTGTCACTTTGTTTCTCCCTGTTCCGTTTATTGTGATTGACTGTTATAACATGTTCACTTGCTGGGTGGAGAGAGCAGTGTGTCATGACTTACCGGGTACACAGATTCAGCACTATATGTTAGGTGCTGCCGTTTATTTATTATTCGAGTAAATCTTTTACTGCCATGTCATGAGCAGTGCCAGTTTATCACTGAAGTAATAGAATTATGGCCAAACAAGCCACGCATGGTTTTGGGATTTATCATCTAATGAAAAAGGAACGGCGCTTAATTTAAATGTCATAGGCGGGTTTTGAGGCTGGACCAAAATAGATAGAAATGGATTAAAAAATCTTTCAACTTTTCAGTCTTTTCAACTTGTTGACTGTTTCAACAGACACGCTGTACTTAAACTTGAATAATGTTAGCCCGTAGAGCAGAGAAATCATTGAGTCTCAGAAGCCAGTTTGAAAAAGACACGATTTATCAATTTGAACCCTCCCTGCTCAGACTCATCAAGGAGGAGCGCACGTTATGCCATGTTGAAGACCCCACCGTCAACTGGTGTGACGTTGGGTCAAGCACTATCACACAGCTGGTGCTCCCTGAGGACAGAAACTGAGTCCATTCCATGCCATCCACAGAAAGGTTAACTCGGAAACCCCGTCCAGTCTTCTGCTGCAGACACCAAAAGAGTCATTGGGGTCCTGATCGACGCTCTTGCAGCACCTGTCCCAGTCATATTGAGTCCATCAACTCTACTGGTCTTCCCACGTATAATCCTCTTCCCTGTTCACCTCATGATCCGTTCTGTTTAAACAATGGGAATGATTCTCACCGCTGGGTCTCGGTCAACCCTCAATGGAAATACAAGTTGCCTGGGAAACAACCCCCTCGGAGGTCAGCGCTTCATCTGGGCTGCGGAGAACATACTTGGGGACACGCACTTAAACAACATTTTTGGTTGGTGGGAGTATTTTGGCAGATGTTTCCATGTCAGTGTGTACAGCACTCTGCGGTGGGGAGAAGCTGACCACAAAGGGCCTGACCATCTCCCGAGAAGGTGCTGTCAGGAAGCTTCCGGGTTTTGGCAGCAGTGAAACCAGAGAGATACAAAGGAAACTCGTCCCTGGGATGAAGCCCAAGACTATGATAACGAAAGCCAAACATCCTCCCCTGAGAGGCTGAAAGTGCCCAGGGAAAACTTCAAAAACACTAAGTAGACTTAGTGTGACTCACTGGTCCCGCTTAGACTCCAAAGTGAGGCAAGCGACTTCCTCTGCGTGCCAGCCACGACTAAACAAAGTACCCTAAACATTTTATGCTGTGGCTGAATAAGCCAGCCTGCAGCTGTATCAATTATAAATCCAAGGAATCACAATTAGCAAAATTAGCAATCAGCAGGTAGGCACTGCATGTCAGGCTGGCTGGTTCTGTAAGGATCAGGACACTGATTCCCTGGCTCCTGCCCCACACAATATATAAATATTGGAATAGCATCCTAAATGTCAGTAGTAATAACTATGATTCCTATGACTTGATAATGGAACCAGAAAAGTTTTTATTCATCTAGGCAAAATACAAGCTACACCTGCAATAGAAAAATGGGTGGTAAAGAAAAACTACAAAAAAATGAAGATTTTGCTAATCTTACTGAAAATCCAGGGATTTTCTGTTAGTGTTAGTGCAGGGGTCGAGAAACTATGGCTCACGAGCCAAATATGGCGCTTTTCAGGGTTTTATATGGCTCTCCAATTTTCAAATGTTGACTGAAAAGAAACCAATAAACCAATCACACACAAAGAGTGAAAGCACTCTTTTCTCCACAACTGAGACCTCCAGTTTGGCTCCTTGATTTTGTCAACACTAGTTTCCCAGAAAGCTACAAATTCCACCGATCAGCAATAGCAGGCGTTTAACAGTTTCCATATACGTTCCAGTTTAAGACCGTCAGTGGTTGCCTTGCGGTTGCCTTGCGG
>JAOVYW010005545.1:58749-70296 GCA_025775045.1 Hiodon tergisus
AATCTGTTTTACTAAACCCAGGAGCAAGGCACCTAATTGTATCTGCTAAGTCCAAACAAAAGCAAAATGGGAGAGAAAAAATGAAAATGTGAAAAGCCCGGGACTAAAGTGATCATATTATATGAATCATATGCAGAAAGATTAGAGTTGAAGAACTTTTGTTCAGGTTTTGAGCTTCTGATTACATAATCACAACTGGAACACTGAAGAAGGTTTAGGCTCATTTCTGGGAGCTCCTTCCAAATGGTTTGGTTCTTATCATGATGAAATGCTCTCAAATAAACCTCTATTTTCTAGGTTTCTGTCTTTGTGTTAAAGGCTTTGCTGGTGCTGCGTGTCTTCTTATAATCTGAGAATCCAACATCAAAGACATCTGGGGTTGGGGACAGAGGCGCCACTTGCCATGAAAAGTGAAACTGAAGTTGGCTTTCGCCTCGCCGCCTGCTGTATTCCTGCAATGAAAAGAATAAGCTGACAGATCATAAAATAGTAAGGGATTTTAAAGTTCTGGGGCACTTCCAACTAAGGGATTCAAATCTAATAAATGAAATAATAATGAGGCCTTTGAATCCCCTAAAGGCATATATTCTCTCTCTTTTAATGCTTTCTCATTTGAAATTAATATTGAACCTGTGTGGGACAGTGCTCTACTTTCACAGCTTGCATTACATAAAGATTGCTGTCTCAACAGATGAGCTCGCTCGCTCAGTGCACTTTGTCCACACAATGGTCTGGTGTCTTGTGAAAGCAGTCTTAGAGTATGAAAACAGTTTCGACACTAAGCTTGTGACCAAAAGTTTTTAGATTTAAATCATGGGTGGGGCCCTGTTGTTCCTCTCTTTGGGATTCTGAATTAGATGAAAGAAGGAATCTAATCAAGGTCCAAGGCCTGTGAGAATTGTCAGAAGCTTAGCAAGGAAAGTGGGGCTGCCGTCTCACACTGTTTGTAAAAGTAGGCCATGGCTTTATACCAAGACCTTGGAAAGTCACATCCAGGGCCACTAACCTATGAACTGAAACAGCTATGAACAACTATAACAATTGAACCCTGTGATGCCAGTCTTGCCTGTGCAGTGTTATCTTCCACACAGGACACACTCGAGGAACAGGTCGTGATTTTTTCCCTCTTTTTGATGAATATACCATGCCTGAGATTAATGAGGGAAAGCCTGCCACATCACTAGATCAAACAAAGGGTTTCCAGCAGAAACCACGTGAGAAGTGACCAGCTTCCACCTTGCGCTTGATAGGTTATTCCAGTAATTAAAACTTCTGTTTGGCCTGCATGAAGCTCCAGCTACCTTCCAGTGTATCATGAGCCAGCCCTCCTGGATGACTTTGTCACGTTCAGGGACTCTTAGAAGGGCTGACTCTTCGTCCAACTTCAGGCACTGGTAAGGTTCCTAGGACAAGCAGGTTTCACAGCCAACAAAAAAGTATGCATGAGGCAAACTACTTGGCTCACTACTTGGGTCTTTACGAGAGGTGCTCTTCGTAGTCAATCACTAGCTCATAGCTGAGGAAAATTTGAAGTGGCAGCAGGTATCTCAAAGAGGAATGGATGTTCTGATAAGCTGATCAAGTCACATTTGCTTCAGACTTGCTAAAATAAGTTTTAATATTTCAACTACCTCAATGGGAGAGAACGCCTCAATATAAAGTTGTGACACACCATGCGAGCATGTCATGGCGAGATCATATGGCCTCAGAGATGACATGGACCAACATTTATTTGCATTTAACAAAAAACTCAACTCAAATACAAGTCCTCAAGGGTCCCCTCACGGATTCGCCTCAAAAATAATAAAAATAACTACAAAGAAACAAAAAAAAAACATCCCGCGAGGAGAAAACAGACTTAAATAATTCATACACTGAAAATGCGGTAGCCATGCTGCTCACCCGGAGCTGTGTGCATTTATTTTCTTTTCTTTTCTTTTCCACATTTCTCTCCTGAACAAAGCTGGGGCTTGTTCAGACCACAACAGATGGTCTACATGGTTTTTCAGAACAGACAGCAGATATGCCTCTCCCAGCCTTTGCTCTAAATTACTATATAATCTAGATATGCGCCGTTTGGCCAGAGAAATCTGTCCACGAGCCTTTGGAAGGTAGCCGGCACCTTGAAATCCGAATCTGCCAATTGCTTTTATTCAAATTAAATGTTGCAAAAAAGCAAGCAGTGCCTAGCTCATCTTCCTGATCTAGCCTAGGCATGGGGTTAGCGTCAGATTTCTAAATTGCATTAGCCTTCCTGTAGTCCACTGAACCAACCCATCGGGCTTTGGAAACAACACTAACAAACTGCACCAATCACTGTGTGATTCCTCCATTACCCTCAGTTCCAGTTACGGGCTGGCCATGTTTTGTTGTATTGTTTGTTTGTTTGTTTGTTGTCCATGACACACTGAACTACGTTCTTATTGGTATCTTTAATTAGGTCCAAGACACCCTGCTGCCTCCCTGAGGCACCGTAAGTCACAGGTCGCCACTGCGAAGTTGAATTGCTTCAGGTTGCATAATTAACTATGAAAAATATAAACCAGCGTCCCCTTGCACTCATATTGAATGGACCGATGAGATCCATGCTAATTCTAATAGTTGGAGGCGATCTCTATAAAATGTAATGGGCCCAAGTGTGCCTTCGGTACGACTGGTGGGTAAATTTTCTAGGTCTCGGGACAGTCTTCCTTAACCGCCCTGGCAGTGAAATTGGTTCGTTACACATAGCAGTGTTTTGTCCATCCCCACGTAACCATCTATTGAACTAGAATGGATTGCACTGAACACCATTTTCATGACCTCATCCTCCACAGCATGACGGTCAGGTCACTCCCCTAATGGGCAAATTATTCACATTTATAAACAAGTTCGGGCCCTGCAACTCCACCTGTAACTTCAACTTCACCATCCATTATCTTACAGAAAAAATTTCTGAGGCAAGCTGAGGCGAATAGAATAGGAGAACTTGACCTTAGGAGTCTGCTGTGTTTGTGATCTCTGATATTTGCTAAAATGGAGTACGGTATCTGGGCAGTCCACTCATGCTCTTTGCAATACTAAATATAAGAACAGCACCCCCATACTTAATAATCCTCTTCAATACTCCATTTACCTGCTCCGGAGCAAGTATGCAAATTGGAACACAGCAATTGAGTTTGGTCAAGTCTTTTGTGGGGTGTAGTAGTATATAGAGGGTGTCTGAAAGAATACATTTGTTTGAGGTACAAGGTAATCAAAGATCTTCAGAGGTGAAAAAGATATTAAGAAAAAGGTACTTTGATTAACAAAAAAGATCACCTCTCAGTCTGGAACGGGTTACAAAGCCATTTCTAAGGTTCCAAGGCTCCACCGAAACACAGTCAGAGCCAATAGAAAAAACTTGGGACAATAATTAATGGCCTTCCTGCCAAAATCCCTCCAAAATCTCTCTCGTCTATGAAGTCACTAAGAACCATACAACAATATCCAGGGATCTTCAGGTCAAGGTCAGTGTTCATGAATCCACTATCAGTAAGGCAAAAATAGGATTAGTGGCAAAGTAACAAGGCGGGAACCACTGCTCACTAAGAAGAACGTGGATACTTGTCTCCAGTTTGCCAAAAACAGCACCTAAATCAGCCTTAAGATTACTGATGAACAGATGGGTCAAAAGTGGAACTTTTGTGGACAGCTTAGCCCTGGGAAAACCAAACTTTGCATTTAACTTAAGATCCTCATACCAATGGTCAAGCACAGCTGTGAAAAAATGTGTTGAATGATTGGTTGATTGGTTGACATGTAACCTCATCCTTACCGTTCCTATATGATGATTGCTAGTTTAAGCTAACCCTTTTAACAGTTACATTTTCTCTGGTCCCACCATAACAGACTATGACGATTGCAATATTGGCTCGACCACACCTCAACTCACCGGCACATAACGCCTGCGTTATGGCATAGCACTATCAGTACTGAAATTGCGTGTCTAGACCACCCCTGTGTTTCTGCTATACGGAGTCCGTGTCCTTATAACATCCGCTTCTCTGTCGCAGAATTTAAAACCCCCCAGGCCTCTGTGTTGACATTGACAAGTCTCTGCCAGCCGTGCCAAAGGGCTCCCACTGCATGCCATGCAAGCCCGGTGTTGTGTTTTAGGTCTTATGTCTGTGTTCGTTCTTAGGTATTCGTTTATGGTTCTTATTGTAACTTGTCCATTTCTACTGTCCCATGACCGTAACATGTTTCCTTGATCTAATTTAAATATGGGTTTTCTGTTTGTATGGATGTGTGGACTGGGAAAAGCTACAAACGAATTGCCCCCTTGGAGATAAATAAATTTGTCTGAATCTGAATCTGAATCTGATATATGCCCAGCTGCATGTTTCAAACACATGCCCATAGACACTCATACACAACACTCAGAAAGGAAAAAACACAGGAAATGATTTAATACAGGGAATTGGTACTAGATCAACCAATGATGCCGTTGGACCTGGCAGTAGCCTGAGCAACAGTAACATAAATTAAACTACAGTGCAAACAAAAATACAATGATAGAATTCAATTATAATCAAATTCACTACTCCCAGTTCAGATATTTAACTCATCAGGTTTTTAATGTAATAATTTATATTTTATAAATTAGTCTGTCCTACAACATTATAAATGTTAATGAATCAAGATGGGAACGGTTTACCTGAACACACCTTTCTGTAGCCTGTAAAACACATCAAGACTACATAGCACAATATTACAACAATCATAATTCTTTCTTTCCATTATTCTAAATGACATAAAGGACACACGAGTATAAAAACCAATAACGTTTGATATACCACTGTTAATGGCAGTTGTTGTTTTACATGTGACACAACAATACATGCCACGTGTAAGAAAATAATTCCTCCAAAAATGTTCCAAATTTTGTGGTGAAGTGACATAGCTCATTTATTTCTCTCGAAAAAGCTTCTGTAGCTCCTAGAGAATACATGTTCTTTTGTCACGAATTGGATCAGCTCTACTGAGCTAGGGTCTTATTAATTCTAACTTCGTTTGCAATATCGTTGTGTCAGTACAGAAAGCGTTAAATCAGCTCGGAGAATCATAAATTCGATATTTCAGGTCTATGTCAAGCAAGGCCTCAAAAAATCTGCAAGATACATTTTACATGAAAATGAAAAAATAACCTTTAAACAAACCCAACAAGCTGAGCTTTGTGCCTTGGAACACCATGAAGTGCACTATCAGCAGGGGAGATAATACTAAAATTAGTTACACGCCAGTCAAACTCCGACACAGAGGGTAGGCAGGCATCATTTGCCATCGCATTGGGGATTAGCGCTTTTAATTACTTCTCCTCGTTGCTATCGACTTCTGCATTCGCCTGGCTGGGCTTCTTCAGATGACAGACTATTAAAATCAATCTGCACGATCTGTACAATGTTTGTGCGATAAGCAACACTGAGGTATTTTCTTGGTTTTGTAATCCGGTTAGCATTAAATTAATAAGGATTATTGCCTGAAGGATAATCGTTGATTGTCTTTGCCTTTCTTGCTTGCTGTCTACCCATCCGCCCAAATGTGTTTGTTTCTGTAAGGCCTAAGAATAATATTACAGTCAAAGTGAAATGCAGATATATCTTATCACAGCAAACAACAAAGTGTGTGTTGCTGTTCGGGTTTCATGCTGAATTTATCGTTGAGGGGGGTTGAAGTCATGAAAACAATCTTTGAAACAAAAATATCCATATGAAAACCTTGCATGGACATTGAAGGCTATCCACAGTTGGTATAGAAAGTAGGATATTTTGGAAGACGACACACGAGATTACGTCAATGACCGTAACATGCACGCCATCAGAATATCTTCAATCCAAACATTTGTGGGTGGAGTTCTTGTCAATATGAGATCATTTAGGGCTGGTTCAGTGCAGCTCCATGTGAAAACCCTTTGTTGTGCAACCTGTGTTGTAAAACAGCTGAATGTCTGTATTGTAATTCAAAGATACCCAGCCGAAGAGCTACACGCCTTCTTTGATTATCTCTTATTATCAAAGTCACATTATGGACTCTTTGCGACACAAGCGGTTGCGCACGAAGGTGCAGGTGGATTCGCCATCTTTGTCAACGCTTGGTGCATTATTTAGCGACACGGCAGAGAAGCACTAAGAGGAATAAAATCCATCTGAGCGGGTCGTGGAGGAGCATTGTTGGGTGAGTCATTAACAAAACTATCAATGCAGTGCTATTTTGGATCAGCCGACTGAGGGCTCCATTTCAGTGATCATGGTAGATAATAGGTCAGGCCTTGCCAGCCCTATGTGTTAGTCACTAGTTTTATGCCAATCCTTCAGTTTATTCCACCATAATGCACCATTAAACATCGGCTTGGATGTTCAGAAACACCGTGCATCTCGTTTCCCCACCCCACATGGGGAGGGTGAGGAAGTGCTATTAGTCTCCTCCAATCCCAGCTGCCTTTGAGCTACCGGCCTATTTTCCAAAAACTGTAGCTTGCAGGAGAGGTTTGGGCACCCCGGGAAACTGATTGGAAATGCTTGTTAGCAACAAGCCGAGAGAAGCCCTGCTGATTTAACCCTGCCAAGCACGGGTGGTGCTCTGCCAATTGTGTGCCATCTCTGTGCTCTCCCAAACACATTCGGCTGATGACATGAGCCAAGTTCAAGCTGACAAACTCCAGCTGATAGGGCTCACTCTGTCTGTGTTCGATCAAGGGTTTGTACTCACTGAACCACCCTGGAGGCTCAACAGCATTCGTTGTATCATTATTTAACTTTTATATGACCTTTTTTTTTACAGCTCCTTTCATTGTGTAAATTGGCAACAATAAAGAAAATGACTAAGATTGACAACCAATGTTATCTGATTTTGTTTTTTATGGGGTTTTTTTAGCAGCTGTCGTCCATGGCTATAATTTTAGTCCATGGCTATAATTTTAGTCCATGGCTATAATGGCTATAATGACAGTAAGATCAGCCATTCGAATCATCAAGACCGTAATGCACTCTGAGATGAAGTCGCTGCGACCCTCCTACTTCCCTGGCCGACTGGGGGAAGAATATAACGAGTTACAGAGGAGCCAGGGCTGGCAGGGTTCAGTTCGCATATCATCTCGATTGCAAATTAGTCCAGAGATAGCATAATTTCAGCAGGAGCCAGGATCAATTGTGTTCTCTAATACGGATTAATGAGGGGGGCTGGCAGCTGCAAGAAAGGGTCAAGTGCTCTGAGATAAACGTCTGCACACATCTTAATTCCGGTTAATAAGAGCATATGCTGAGGTGCAGACGCTGTCGCAGATGTGCAGTGCGGACATTGTGTAGGGAAGCAGAGGGCTGCGTGTTGTCCCATTCAAAATGTCAAAATGTCACAAAGTTACCTATTGTTTTACTGCGTGTGATTAACCTGTTAATTGGATTGCTGCGAGCAGACTGCTGGTAAATTTATACAGAACGTAATTGAGAGACTCGTTGGTGATGTGCCGTGTGGTTTTGGCGTTGGCACAACCACTTACAGGCTGGAGAAAGGAGAATCCAGAGAAAACCCAGGAAACAAACCCTCTGTGAAGTCTGACCAAGTATTGTTCACGAAATAGGATGAACCAAAATAAGATCAACAGATAAGCATTTAAAGCCCGACCAAAAAATTAGACAAACAAGACACACAAATTTCACAAACACCTAAACAAAACAACAAAAATGCTGCAAGATTTAGCACTGCAGCAATTCAGCATCACCCTGTAAATCCATGTATAAACATTACCCTGTAACCAGGGAGACTAAAAGGAAAAATTCCACACACAATGATGAGAATCAGAAAAAACCCCACAGAACTGCAGCTATTCTCTCTTCATTTGGTCTAAAGTGTTTAAAATAAATACATTTGGAATTATGAATATATATATATATATATGATTCAGTAGTTCATATCTGCTAATCCATCTCAGCTTGTCACTACAAATCCTGCCACCACATGGGGAAGGGGAGGAAGTACAATTGGGCTCTTTCAATCCAATCGCAATTAAGCCATTAGAGGAAAGGCACTCCATTGCCTGGGAGGTTGTCAAGAGACACGAGTTAGCAACGAATCGAGAGATGCCCTGCCAATTTCCACCAAAATACCCCAGTCTACCCAATGATCTCCCCATTGTGCACCACCCCACCGCAGAAAATGACACCAGCTGGATAAAAACCTGCAAAATCCAGCACATAGGCAAGCTGACTGAGCCACTCAGGAACCCTCAAATTTCCTCAACAATTCTCGCTAGCTCTGGCTATGGTCCCCTTAACCATATCCATTACAGCTAGGAACACATGCACTTACCTTGCTTCAAAACTTACAGACAAAACCTGAGAAGGAGAAGCATGCGGGTGTCTTATTCTTCCTGAAATCACTATGTAATCATCAAGAAGATATTAAATGTTGTGCATTAAGAGAAAGTTTTATCATACTTATAGTAACAGAGACACTGCAGAGAAATTGATCTCATTCTGAATTCTGATGCTCTTTGAAAGGCAATGACATGCAGTTAAAATAATATAATAGATCTGTTTGATTCCACTAAACCTTTTGAGAATTTGAAAACAAAATCCAGCATACATCGTCATTTCCCAAGATCCGCTCTTAAAGAACTTTAGCAGGCACTTATCGCTCATCACCAATTTATACAGAAACAAAAAAATGGAACAACTACAAGAGCTAATATAGTACTGTAAATTAATATGCATTACTCTATGTGAGAGAATACCATTAGTCTCACATGAAGCAAAGCATTGGGGATACAAACTACTGATGCTGTAATCCATGTTGAGTACACTTTCAGACAGTAGGCTTCAAATTCCTGCCTGCTTAATTCCTTATTTAAGCTTTGTCCTCTGCTGGTGGATCATAACAGATGTTGCACGTAAGAACATAAGTCAAAGCCTCGTGCTACAATGGAATGTTTGTTGATACCGGGGAACCATTTGGACTCACAATCCAGAAGATTAGGGTTAATCCTGATGATGTCGAAGAACATCCCTTTTCAGCTACCATGAGGATTGAATTTATTTAAAAAACGAGTAAAAATAATTTATCAGATTTTTCTTCCTATCAGCAATGACAACAGCTTGTAGAGGCACGGCAAATGGAACAAGCTGTCATTAGGAATTGTCAGTTTAATCTGATGTCCTTGGGCTATGCTTATTGTCTTGAATACCTCGCGGTGCTAACTTGGAGACATGGAAGGGGTGGTACATGCAGCCCACACATACAGGTCATAAAAGAGCTGTCAGGAAATTATCTCGTCTGACATTTACTGCCGGTCTGATAGACTAGCAGTGCTACGAATGGACAGTTGATCAGGGATGGTGACCTGTTAGCAAACTGCCATCAAACAGCAGAATCCAACAGCAGAATCCAAAATTCAAGCAAAATTAATGTAGACACAAAGTATGAGAGCCTCTCAGCATATATACAAAGTGTTTAGTTCATGAAAGTGTTTTTTTTTTTTGCCAGTGAAAACAATGTAATGGCATTTATGTAGCCTAGTTTTTATGTGTACCGGATAAAAAGAGGAGAGTGAAAGGAAATTCTGCTGACAGAACAGACATTTGTTTGGAAGTAATATGCTCTCGAGACAATCCTAAACATAAGTCCTGGGGCTATTTGTTTTCGAGACCAACTGAGACCCAGGACATTTGTGTAAACTACATAAGAATCCAAATCAAATTCTACGCATGAACAACCAAAGGCTCACTAAGATGGAGGATTTGTTTGAATCTGGCCTGTACTGGAAACATCAGCCCTGAATGATTCCAGCATCTCACATTGGCATTTCCAGACATGCATCATCTTTACCGACCATGACGTCTGTGTGACCCGAAATTTTAAAAAACAATCTGTGACCCTGATGATATAGTGGTGACTATGAAAACTTTTACCGTCTGCAGTGTGATTTTATTTGATTATTTTTGCGTTGGTGGGTAAAACTGTTTATTTTAGACGATGTGTTGTCCAAGACAGTGGCCAGTATTGAAAACAATAAAGTTGTCGTTGATGTAAATGGACATTTTATCCGCTGTCCACACCCTGACCGTTCTCTGCAGTCGGGAGCTCTGGAGTTTTTGACAAAGAGATTACGCTTCTGGAAATAGAAAAAAAAACTCAAATACGCTGTGGTAGGAAATTAAGGAAGGTAGTCTTTTATTTATTTATTTATTTATTTCAGGTTTATTGAGAAGGGGAAAATGCACACATAATAATACATAAATAAATGTAAAATGTGCCAGAATTAGCCAGAAGGCTATTTGACAGCCGCTGTTCCTGTATTAGTATTTAATCAAAGAAGACAAGAGACTCCAGTTCCGGAGGACGTGAAGGGCTGCAAGCTGCCTAATAATGAACCTCCACAAGGAGACGGGAGGACATTAGCACTATAAGACTCCCTGTTTCTGGGTGGCTGGCATGGACAAGGCCTCCTTAGAAAGGCTTAGATGTGATGGGGGAGTAGGTTTTCCATGGTAGTTCCTCTCCACCACAAGCCTTACCTTATTTCCTTTTGCAAATAGTGCGAGGTGACATCACTTTGGGATAAATGGTCAGCACATTCGGCGAGTGACTGCATCTGACAGACGAGCTGGAATTGGATCCATTTTAGAGGAAGAGACTCATCTTTGGGCCCAGTCCAGTGGTCTAGTCGTGGGCGTAAAGAGACATCTGTCATACGTCTACTTTAAATGTTGAGGCACAGAGCTCCGAGCCCCACCCGTGGACAGCTGAGTTGCTTGCAATCCAGACATTAAAATGAGCGCCAGTAGGACGGGCTGAAGTTTAGACTGAAAAGTGTGTTTGGTGACTGTGCTTCGAAGCTGTGATGCAAAAGACTGAGACTGAGACTGAGGCTGTGTTCCGGACAGCTTCTTACTTAGCCAAAAAGCACCGTCCATTCACAGAAAATAAAAAATAGCTCAATGGGATAAACATGGGTAGAGTTCTACATCCTTGTGTTGTTCAATAAAAACGGTACAACACATGGTGAGGAAAATTTACTCTTTTGATGACGCACACTCCAATCCAATAACAGCCCGGTGAAAGTTGCGACTATTGTTATTTTACAATGCCCTCAGCTGTTTTGTTTTCTGTGAGAAACATAGTTCCTATGAAATGCCACTAAGCTAGGAGGAAATTCCATAGGGGCTGAGCGAATTCCTGGACAATATTCCAGAACACGATGTGAGACTTAGAGGAGATTACTCAAAAACCTCCACACTGTCGACTCCTGTATATAATCTACATTTTAAAATGATCTGTTTATACAGTACTGAGCAAAAATTTTAGGCACCCTAGCTTTTTAACATAAATGTAGTCTTTGATGGTTATTTTTTAATCTTCTGCATTAGTATGTCTGTAGAAAAGTGCAGTTTTTAGATTCAAACATTCATTTTCCAAAAGAAGAACAAGGAGTTCTGCAACAGATGGTATGGCCTCCATAGAGCCCTGATCTCAACATCATCGAGGCTGTCTGGGATTATCTGGACAGACAGTAGCAAGCAGGACAGTCTTTAG
>JAOVYW010005545.1:70396-81271 GCA_025775045.1 Hiodon tergisus
ATAGAGCCCTGATCTCAACATCATCGAGGCTGTCTGGGATTATCTGGACAGACAGTAGCAAGCAGGACAGTCTTTAGGCTGGACAGTCTTTAGGCTTTAGGCCAAAGGCAACGGGGTGGTCATAACAAAGACTGATTTTATTTTTATTTTTTGTTTAGTGTTTTTCTTTTTTCTTTTTTGTTGTACTGGTTATTGTCCTATTTTTTATTTTTAGAAACTTAACATTTCATTATTTTTGAAAGCATCTTCGCATAACAGATATTTTTACATGTGCCTAAGCAAAAGCTCAGTACTGTATCTGTAGCTATTATGCATATTTAAAGAAAAAAACAGAAGAAGAAGAAAACCTGAAATCACAAAAAAACACATTCACTATCTCTAACTTGATTCACCCTCTTTTAGGAAAGCTTTAAATATGTATAAGAATGTAAATGGAAATAACTGATATCTCATAACACAAAGTACACAAGCACCAGACCATGCAAAGTGATCAAATGAACCAAATTGATTTGTCATTAAACTGAAGATTGATTTGATGCCACGTTGACTGAAGTAAGAATAAACAAGATAAAATAAACTTTGTGCAGCACTATTATTGGAGAAAATATAACTTGGGATTTAAGAGACTCACTGGTATTCGAATAAAATATCTAACAAGAAAGATAAGTTATAATTCCGAAAGGGGTTGGGCTGTCACTTTCTTTAGGCTGTGAAATGAACCGGTGGTTAAATTCTGGCCCAGTTTTTAATGTTAATTTAAGACAAATTAGTTTTTTTTTAACAGAGTTTTGGTATATATTTCTTCAGTAATCCTCAAAAGTAAATGTATCCAACGGAGATAAAAGGCTACTTAATTTATAAACCAGTTAATTTATGGATCCATTACAGAAGAAGACTTGGATTTGGTCTGTACTGCTGGGTACATTACACGTAAAAACAGTTTATCCCGATAGGATGTTTTTCTTTCTATTTATCTAGAGTAACTGAGTTTAGTATTTTTGTTGTGTTTGCATGCAACACTTGTGTAGCCAAAAATGCCTAAGAAAGGGTTAAATACATCCCCCTGTGGACCTGCACATGCACTGGCATGTTCCGCCACGCCACGATCACACAGTGCAAGTAAGTCATCTTCTGCTTTCTTTCTCATTGCTCCACAGAAGTGCAAAAGACTGGATCAAATGCTGGATGTTTATCCATCCCTGTGATCCTTGACGGTCGAAGGACCGCATTCACGTCCCTCTAACTGCTGAGGGAAACCTCAAAGGTTGACGGTGCATGACTAACATCTTCAGCAATGCCTGAATAGGCCTCACAGCCGAATGAGGCCGAGAAAAAAAGAGACAGAATACGGGTGTGGGGAGGAGGAGGAAGACATTGTGTCCCTCTTTTAAGATGGGAACAAGTTCGTATTTGTGACCCAGCTGGGGCTAAGAGGCGCACCACTGATAGAGTATAGCAGGCCTCTAAGGAGCTGGAATCATTCTCCCCCCCATGCGTGATAAAATGTTTTGTTGGCAGTGATGGTTGAGCAAAACCGTGACGCAGAACTAGAAAGGAATCTAGCCTTTATTCCCCTAACATCTGTGAATTGGTTTTCAGTGTTAGTTTGTGGCTTTCGTGGATTTTAACATTTGGAAAGGTTGAATTGCATTACAAACTGAGAGTTCTGGATAATTGGTGGAGAGGCCATGTGATTTATTCAGGCTAGCTTTTATGTGATTTATGCCATTTTACATTGCCCAGTACAGCCGATTCAACTATCTTATAAATACTGCGGAGCATTCATTAGTTTTGCCTGAATTCAAAGTTTGCATCAAAATTATGCAGGGCTGGTTTCTAGGACTGAGACCGGCAACTGTGCCACATGAGATTAACCAGGTGATTTTGCTGCAATTTGAGATTAGTGCTAATCAGTATGAAATTGCTGGAAAGATGTATGTCTTTGATATTTTTGATTGAACAAACACTCAAGTTGATTTTGAAGGGGCCTATCTGATTAAGACCTGGGTCTGAAAATGAAGCAGTTGCCATGTATGCTCTATGTGGCTGGAAGTGGTCAAAATAAAGGACCTTGATATCAACAGGCATCAGGGGCTGGAATTTTTAAATCATGCCGCTATTCAAATAATCTCCCTTTTCCATTTTCCTGAGGCGTGCACCGTTGAGATTACATTCAATATAAATTAGCATTATTGGCATTGATTATATTGTAATATCACTTATCGGCTGTCAAAGTTGGTTCTTGTTGCAAGGACAGGACTTTTTTGGATCCATATGCATCCAAACATCATAGCGTAGCTATGTGAAAGTGTAATTAATTCTGTGACACCCTTCAATGCCACCCTACAATTTTTCAGTGCTGAAAAAGGCCTGGCACGCTTCCCTTTGTGATCAACCACTTCCCTGTTCAAGTTAAGAAACTTTGCAAACGTGTTCTCCTGTATCAGCATTAATGTGTTTTTGTAGTTTGCACTGATTTTGTCGCAAAATGTTGATTCGATATGTGGTTTCCTTAATTTGCATCAAATTAATTTAATATCGAGGATTAAAATGACTGAGAGAAAACTCCCTACGTGCAAAGGAGTGAAAGATTTCCTATACCTAAAACAGTTGAAATGGTCTGAGAATGAATGACGGTCATTTTCACTGGTGTTATAGTCTGAATAAAGCTTTTTGTATTATTCTCATTATTTATGTGTAGGATGCTGCAAAATAATTATCACCATGATCCGGTAATGCGTTTTGCCTTCATATAAAATGCAGTTAATGTTGAATCCAAATGACACATAGATTACTTTCATGCCCCATTGAAACCCAGTTCTGCATTTTTCCATTTCCCGCTTGATCATCATTTTAGGAGAGAACCAAATCATGCAAATAAGATAAAAATTGTTGATTCGGCATTATGGCAAACATCTTGTTCTATTCCATATTTATTATGTTTAGACTCTTTCAAATGCGTTTTTTTTTTTTTTAAATAAACTTTGACTTGGTATGTGACTGGCTGCACACCAGGATCTGTCACCTGTCAGTGGAAAAGGGATAGTTATTCTGAAGCTTTATTTAAATCCTTTGCTCATGTCATCGTTCAATATAAGGAATATAAATGAAGTCTGAGTCTGAGACGCCAGGAAAAGAGAGTCTATTGGGAAAGCTTTGTGGAGGGACGTGGTAGGGGTAAGTGCTTCCCGGCACCAGAGCTTTGGCTCTAATTTAGCTCTGCTCACTATCTGAGTGGAGTTTGCGAGTTCTCCTTGCGTTTGCGTAGGTTTCCTCTAGGTGCTCTGGTTTCATCCCACTGTCCAAAGCCTTGCGTATTGGTTGAATTCACTACCGTGAAATTGGCCCTCGGTGTGTGAGTGTGGGGCTGTGCCAGCGTATCTGTAGGCCTCCTGCCCTGTGATGGTCTGGCGTCGCGTTCTGGGTGTACCCTGCCTCAAACTCTGTTCCTGTCGGCTGGGTTAGACGGCTAGGTTATCCTGAATCGAATGAGCGGTTACGGAAAATGAACGAATATTCGTTAAATGCATTAGATGTACACATTGGGCCTTGAAAACGAGGAGTCATACTATCAGTAATAATGTCACTCACTTGGTTTGCAGTAAATAGTGGTGGCTAGAGTGGAATTAGCTGATTAAACAGTTAAATCAAACAAAAAGGTATTCTCAAACCTGTCTCTGCAATGTTCCACATGTACAGCAGGGCAGGATTGAAACTGACAAAGGGCAAAATGAAGTTATTAAAGGCTTTGCAAGAGGAAGGAGGAATTCCAAAGACTCCATCAATGTATCGGTGTATTCGAGAAAGCTTGTGGGTGCCCATTTTAGTGCCTGTGCTGACACCGCCTCACATAAGACTGAAAATTAGACTTAAAAGTGAAGCGGTTCAAAGTGGGCACAGACTCTGCCAGTCAGAAAAGAGCATCTGTTAAAAGATTCTTTCTAATCCAATCATCAAAGATATGATTTAAGGCATTCAAACCTTCCTAGTCTGAGATAAAACTGTAGGCCTATACAACCTTTTAAAGCAGATTAGAACATTTCCATGGCTGAATTCCCAACGTTTTCCCCCAAATTTGTAAACAATATTTTGAGTCCTTGACCTGTGTTGGCAGAGATTGAACAATTAGCCCAAAAGAGCGGGCTAAATTTAAACCTATGTCATCAGGCATTGTGGATTACTTTCTTTCCTTTAACGATTTAGGGCTGTATGGATTTTTTCAGCTGTTTCATAATTGATTGTAGAAATAATTGTGGCTTGTAATTAAGGACTGGGGTCTTGTTCTCAGTGTAAAATGTTTTATTAAAATGTTCATACAGTGATTCAATGTGATGGCCTTTAACCCATACTGCCACTGCTTCTTTCCGTCTTAGCATTTTTCGACAGTCTCATCACTCATGCAAATTAATATCTTCCATTTATTTTCTCTTTAGTGGGACCAATGACATTTCAAGGTTACTTAAAAATTGCTTGCTCAATGTTAATTTATACTTTTGAAAAATGGTTTAATATACTGCTAGGATATGCAATTAGTCTGAATTAAGGAAGTAGGAATATCTGTTTTTTAACATCAAACAAATAATTATGCAATACTTTATCACACTTTTTAATTTTTTTATTATTTAAACATTTTCTAACAAAGGAAGTACGTATATATTTTTAAAATAATTTTGTGTATGTTAAGTATGCAATACTAGTAAAAGCCTGAGCAACAGAAAGAATGATAAATATTTTACACAACCAGATTCTGTTGCAAATGACATTAACAAGACAGACGTTTCACAGTACACCATTTGAATCATTAAAAATGAAGAGAAAACAACACTAAGTCCAAACAAACAGCAGACGCAGCTCTCAGTATTATTTTAGTTATGTGGGAAAGGGCAGGAGATAAGACCTCTTGAGTTTCCTGTGTATCTTATTTCTCATCCTCACATCTGGCCAGAGCCCTGGCCATGTGGTAGAGACGAGTGACACAACTGGACCCGACATCATCCACCCGCATCTCCTCTTCACCTTCCCATAATCCCTGCTCTCTCTCATGGTCAACTGCCCCCCCACCCCCCCCATTCCCCTCATTCTTATGTCAACAGTGGATTTACTAGCCCATCAAAATGCCTTTCGGATTACAGAAGCAAATCGGCGTAGAGCTCACTGACCCCTCCATATTTTCAGCATTAGAATCACAAGTTGAACTCTGCCAACTTGTTTTCGAGTAGAGAGTGCTGTTTTTAGCTAAAGAACTAAGACCCTGTTCATGCTTAATCGGCTGGCTCAGGGCCATCCCTGGGCTGCCTCAAAAATATGTTCACACTTGAGATTTGAGGAGACCTAAGTGTGTTCACATTTGCAGTTGAAAACCGGCATAAATGGCAAAATGCATGTCAGGAATTTAAATAGGGATACGAGGAACTTTGTGATAGGTCGATATGCGTACAGTTGTTTAGTGTGCATTTATATTGTATTGTATCTCTTCCAATTTGATAAAATCAGCACTGCAACGCTACAACACTTGCTACATGCTAGCACAGTCATACCTATAATGTACTGAGCACAGATTGATTGAGATGTAACATTACAAATGAACATAGCTAGAAACTATTAAAAATGCAGTGACTTTATATTGTAGCTAACATTACTTACTATTGTTTAAATTAAAGCTGAATGACTTGTAGACATGTTAGTGCAGAACAGACATGCTGTGTGAATCATTTCTGCTGTGTGAGTGTTTGCAAAATGGTATTATACCGACGACAAATTTCCTGCACTGCGTTCAAGCATTCGGAAAAGTCAACCAAAACACTTTAGGTCACCTCAAAAAGCCTGCTCAAATCTTTACCAAGCCCAGGGCCTTTTGCAAACGTTTAGCATGTTCAATAATGAAATAAGGCAGTCCAGGCACTTGCCTGAATGTGTTATTTTGTTATTGGCTAGGTTGTCTTTGCAAAGCATACTTCGGTAGATATTGACTAAAATGACTTAAAAAGTTTGGCTGAAAAAAGAAATTGGATTAAACGTTGGTTTAATCTGCCTGGCTCTTTGGTACATGACAGAGCACCGTGGATCAGCAGGTGTGCCTTGCCATTCCCTCTGGTTTCCTCTTACCTGTCAAACTGCTCCTTAAAGTCCCATGGATGTGATCCGACTCCACTACTTGCCCTCCCTTGGACGACCACCTCCTGAAACCGGAAAGCGCAACGTTAAGCCTTCTCACCATAGGCATCCTACGCTTTCCTTTCTATCTACTCAACACAACCAGCACTCATTACAATAAGATTATCGCGACTTCATCTTCAGCTGATAACCGGCCCTTCCCTTCCAGACAGAGATGCCTGTCTGACTACCTTTCTCTACCCATACCACACCAGTCTTCTCTGCTCGCCACTACACTTCGCTGGCTTCTTGTTTTATCTCATATCCACTTGCTGGCTGGATTGTGGGGAAATTATGGACCGCAAATGGCACAGCCTCCCCATATCTCCACGAAACCCTTTTAACATCCTGATGGTTTTCTATTATCTCTCTAGCAGTCATCATATTCTTTATTGCACTATTTGCTTCGCAGAAACCTTCACACAGGGTGACGTATGATTTTACATCCCACGCATTCTGTAACCCACGGCTGGATCCACTCAATGGAACACCAGCTGTGTCCCAAAACAATAACGGCTGCTTTCTCTCTCTACAGAATACGGAATATAGAACAGCAAATACACGAATGCAGAACTGGAATTTACACGCAACCTCTGATTTGGGCCAAAATACTAAAGGCAGTAATGTCTTTAAAAAAATTTTTTTAATCTGCTTTCAAAACTTTTATTATGCTACACATGCTACTAATACTGCTAATACTAATACATTATGGCAAAAAGTGTCCAAAAACGATTCATTACTCGTACATTTTGCATTACTAACCTATTTATCTGCGTTGACTAGCATTGACAAGTTCTGCTTAATCATACGCACCCCCTAGTTCAACTGTACAGTCAACCAGCCATCGCCATCGCTTTTCCTGGTGCAGATACTTCAACAGGGCGTTTGTAGGAGAACTGCCCTGAAAGGCAGTGACACTTGGGCAGGAGGACAGCAGCCGCTCATAACAGGCTCCTCTCCTAGCAAACCAAACGTCTGGCTACACACAGGCCAAGCTGCGGGAGCCAGAAGGCTCAGTCCCGCATGTGAACCTTCTGGGGAGCCAAAACTGAGATTCACTAAATGATGATTACAGTTTTTGTGTAGCTCGCTACATTTTTAAAGGGCAGAATGGTTATTTTATATTTGATATTTATAAGTTTTGTAACATTGCACTGGGGATGGGGCTTCGAGATATTGCAGTCAAAAGCTGAAGAGAACTATTAGAACTTTGTCCAATGTTCTTATATTAATGAAAATCCAAACAAAATAAGCTTCAAGCTTTATTCAATTATAGACAAGCCTACACTCGCACACTCATATTGATTCTTACCAATAGATTCACATTCACTGAATCATCATACTCTATTACCACAATATTACAGCACGGGCTCATAACTGCTGCAAACACTGACAGTCACAATCGCATTTCCATACTATGAAACAATATTGCAGGGTTTAGGATGAAATGCGTTCTTCGTAGTCTCGGAAATACAATTTCAAAAGACAATTTTCTTGTTACACCATTACTGTCGCCATGATTTTCCACTTGTCTGCGTTCATAGTCATGTGAAGCACAGGTTTTACGTCATGATATAAAATATATTACTAGAGATTGTGGCAGCCCCGTTTTTCCTTGGTTTTCGCACGGTGCTCAATATTTCATCCACATCTTTAGGATATAGCCGTGTGTATTGGAGTTCAGACCAAAAGTAAACCTTCGCAGTAACCCGTGCAGTATCAGATTTTTATGAGAAAGCTGATGAAAAGAAACAGACACTTCAGAGCAGATGGACCCAAGTCTGCTTCCAATCTTAACGACTGGCATTCACAAAAACGGAGAGACTGAATAGGGAAATCAATCAGTGTTGCCTTGGCTACATTTACATGCAGGTTTCTCATAGGTAGGCTCTGCCGTTTCACTGTCAGATCAAGCAGGAGCATCGCGTTACCTTTACTGGATCCCATTTCTGCATGGCTCCCCTGAGCCAGACCTAGGAGGTGTAAAAAAAGATTAGGTACCCAGTTATGAAAGTAAAGCTGTCCCTTACAGAAATATACTATGTTCAAGGATGGAGGCGACGAGGTGATCGGTAATTAAACACTAAGCTCTGATACATCTCAGTATTAAATTTCTTCCCATCCCTTGTTTTTTATTCTCTTTATTTTCAGAAAGGCTGTCAATATTTAGCTGTTATCTAACCTAAATGATACCACATCAATATATATATACATATATATATATATGTATATATATATATATATATATATATATATAAACAATTTTTTCTATTTATAATATAGTAAATTGTTCATTTTAATTGCCGTAATCCATGACTGCAACATTTTAATTGCTTTGACCTCCCTTTGCTTTGAAAATGCCTTAATGCTGATGACCCAGGTACCTTGACAGGGAAAGTGCGCGAAAAGGAGAGTGAGTAAAGGTTCAGGAACGGAGTAGCAAATAAGGCCATTGTCTTAGACTAACCCCGTTCAGACCCTAGAGATTTAGTCCACCGTTCCTTAATCCATGTAAGACCAGCAGCATCATAGGACCAATCGCAGATAAACAATTACCGGACATCGCTTCTCAGGCTTGCTTTGGCTCAGAGGTCGCACGTCAAGGTCAGACTACTTGCCAACCCACACATTGTAGGAGGATCTCAGAACACACACAAAAAATAATGAAGTTCACAAGTTCAGAAAAAATAAATAGAAAATAAATAAATAGAAAATAAATAAATAGAGGCACTGTGGCCCAGAGGCATCTGGACATTTCCTCCTTGTGGTTGGAGATCAGCTGGTGATCAGCATGTTTTTAAAACAGCTCTGGTGTTGAGAGTAATGGCTGGGAACAAATCAAAACCTGCTAATCACATTTAATAAAATTGTATTTAATTGCATTTTCTGTCTCATTTCGTCTACTCATAAAAAAACCCCTATATTAAATACAAGGGGTGTGTAAAGAGGCATTCAAGGGCAGCACCTTTTTATTATTTATCAACTGTTCTGATGAAATGGCCTTGGCTGCCTAAACAAGTTGCCCAATTCACAAACACAAATGAGCGTTTCAATTTATTTGTGTACTGTGTCCTGCTAATAGTTTGTATTTTGTTTTTGAATGCAACGTCTAGGATAGAATGTCTACATTGAATGCCTTCTCACTTAAGCACCTACTACTCTGTCCCATACCCAGTGGTCTGAGGGCCCGTAATGAGTAGGGGAAGGGTCTATGAATGGATATTCCTCCAGAGAACTTCTACCCCACAGCAGCAATAAACACATAGACTGGATTAATCTGATTCGTCACAGCGACAAACGAACCCACAGAGGCCTCAACCTATGTAAATATGCACAGATGAATACATTAGTAAAAAATCCAGGTGTGCAATGCGCACTGACAAAGTAATTCACAAGGAGAATGAACAATAAATAACAAAAATTTAAAAAAAATCTTGAAATAATGAAGGAGAAAATCAAAACAAGGAAAGTACAAAACTTCACGTTGACAATAAAGTGATTTGGGGAGATCTCAATCTAAATAAGAAGGGACATACAGCTTTAAAGGTTAAGGAAAGGAAACTCCGAAATCAATTTAACATGCTGGCTATTTCTGCATTAGAGCTTCAGTGTAAAAATCATAACAAGCATGGCTAGCAGCAAGGCAAGAAGTGCTCATGTTTTCTCTCCTTACGCTTCTCAGCTCCAGATACGTACGTTTTTTACAGTCCATTAGCGGTATTAGCTTACCAAACAAACATTTAATGCTGCAGTTGATATAAAGCATGTAGAAAATCCTTTAATAATAAAAAAAAAATCTGTATATTTTTTATATTTTTTATGACATTGTTAAGAGGCCCCCGAGTGACCCCGGGGCCCCAGAACCTCAGATATAGCCTAGAGCAGCACGCGCCAGCTCTTGCATCCTGGGACATATCCCCAGCTCACGTCCACAAACTATCGCATCTAAAAACCACATTAAGTGTTGACAGTAATTACAAGATTTCGGCGACTGTGGGCTGGGATTAATAGTTGATGACCCAAAAGTGGATTTACAATGCTGGAAAAGAATAGAACTTCATTGTCTGATGTCGGACAGAGACGAAATACATAGACGAACAGGCTCCTTATTTAAAACCTTACTTTCAAAATTAATGGTCATGCGACACAATGACCTCCCTTTCTGGTACGGCTAACAAAATAAGCCAAGCGGTATTTAAGATTATTCAATACATTTTTTACTGGATGCCCTTCATCCATCTCAGGCATTGTGGGTTCTATTTTAAATAGGACCATTAGTTTAAAATACCAGCTGAAAGTGGCTGTGTTCAAGCAGAAAGTGCCCTGATTCAAAATGACCCAGGGGGTCTATCTGTGGGAATCCATCATGAGGAGAAATGGATGGAAACTTTTGGCTTTAGCTTTTATCATGGTGGTTACGTGTTAATTAAAACAGATTCAATTCTTTCTGTTTCTCAATTGTTTATGTAAATCTTTGTTGTTTGTCTCTTTGGATAAGCGGGTTTGGTGACTGAAAATGATCTTTATCCCATTGTTTCAGTAGTTTCTAAACCAACCAATGACACAACACCAATCTTAAAATTAAATAATCCAAAATTAAATACTCATGCAAAATCATACTAACACACTGACTGAGACATTGAATATGATAATCGCAGAAATTTGTTTCTTTTATCCGCAGTAAAGACTGAGTGTGGGGGGGGGGGGGGGGGAATAAACCCA
>JAOVYW010005546.1:0-12181 GCA_025775045.1 Hiodon tergisus
AGTCATAAATGAAAAATCGGAATATTGACTCGTGTTAATAAAGTATTTTTTTTTAATATTTGTAGCTTCAATATTAATATTTAAATATAATGTTTGAAAAAATATGAAAGTATATGTGAAATTTCCTAACAGAAATTTTTACCTTCCAAACTAAGGCAAAAAACATTTTTTTTAAGTTTGCTGTCATACATGTCATACATGGTACTTTTTTATTTTGTCAGCATTGCCTCAGGTCCCATCAATTTATGAAGTTCCCTGCCTGCGGCAATGGCTTAGCCATGGGACACACACCAATAGACAAATGTCATTGTGTTAGCATTTCAAATGGTGACCAAGGGAAGAAGAAAGCCTAACAGATGATTGCTAATGGAAATAAGCTGCCATTCCAAGAGGAATGTACCTCACCCACTGTCCTTGACAGCTGAAGGTTAGAAAAGGACTTGTTTTGTTTCTTCAAAGGGAGACCGCTAGGGTATTGGCCACTTTTTTAGATTTGACTAAATTCACCTATAAGTCAGAAAAGTCATCCCAGGTGTAGAAGAAGCTATAATGTATCTGCAAACTATTTCAACAAATGCTCCCAGGTCCCCTGTAAAACTTTAACATGCCATTTTAAAAATACAGAATATAAATATTTAATCCAAGTATTCAGGAATAAAACATTTTCAAAAAGTGGTTAAGCTGTTTAAAAAGTGCAACACCGGAGCCCACCATGCTTTCAGCTGCTGCTCAATAAATGAATGAAGATGGGGCCACCATAGCGATTCATTGTTGCTTCTGCTGCGAGGAGCATAAGTTTGGGTGTTCCTTCTAATCGCCCAATCACATTCAGTGACCCCGAAAGCAGCTAGTGTATCTTTTCTTTATCGGGGCTTTTCGAAGCCTCGTTCCTTTCAAACGTACAGCAGTATAAAGGATGACCATTGTTAGGCGTCCCTGGGAACTGGGCCCATGCAGGAGCCTCCTGTGGTTGGGCAGCCATGTCATGTCCCCTGCTCTACAGACCAGAGTGGGAAATGCCACCATTCACAAAAAAACTTGCCGCCAGCCCTAAACAAGATTAAAATTTAATCCTGCCAAGATTCATTTGCAGTGGTGTTACTGTGCTCTCCACAAAAAGATTTTTTTTCAGTTTTCAAGCCAATTAATTGTCTGATAGGAAGATTGGTGAATAATGCAACCTAACCCTAACATTAACTATTTAGATTGATGAGTGCATCTGTTTTCCTTTAATAATAAATTTGGAATTTGACCAATAATGTTTTCGTACTTTCTTCCTAATTAGGCATCATCAATTGTGCTAATGCATCTCAACTCATTGCGACAACACACAGGGAGGGTGAGGAAGTACAAGTAGTCTCCTCCAAGACCCCAGTCTCTTTTCCACTGTGTAGTTTACACAGCTCACACGAGAGGTTCACTGCAGACTGGAGAGGCACATCCCTCTCTCGACACTACTGCCAGCCTGCAGGCACCCAGGAAGGCAAGAGAAAATCTCATTGTAAACCCCGCCAATTGAACCCACCCTCTTTGTCAATTGTAAACCGCCGCATTGCTCTCCCTGTCACAATGAAATAATGCTAGATATGACAGAATGACACAGGCTGGGTTCAACCGGGCAAACGATCATAGGTCTCAGTCTGCACTCAGTTCTAGCACCTTTACTCCAGCTCATAGGTCTCAGTCTGCACTCAGGCAAGCACCTTTACTCCTGCTCATAGGTCTCAGTCTGCACTCAGACAAGCACCTTTACTCCAGCTCATAGGGCTCAGTCTGTACTCAGTTCTAGCACCTTTACTCCAGCTCATAGGTCTCATTCTGCACTCAGGCAAGCACCTTTACTCCAGCTCATAGGGCTCAGTCTGCACTCAGGCAAGCACCTTTACTCCAGCTCATAGGTCTCAGTCTGCAGATTTTTTCATAATGTGTTTATTATATAGTATCGCCAACCACAGGTACACTTATGAATTTATTCCAAATTCAGCTGCATACAGTACTGTGCAAAAGTCTTAGACATCCTAGCTTTTTAACGTCAATGTAGTTTTGATGTGTATTTTTTTGTCTTTAGTATTAGTGTATCAATAGAAAAGAGCAATTTTTAGAAGAACAAGGAGTTCTGCAACAGATTGCATGACCTCCACAGGGTCTTGTTCTCAACATCGCCAAAGCTGTCTGGGATTACCTGGACAGACAGAAACAAACGAGACTGTAGTCTGTAGAAGAACTGGAAAGTCCTCCAAGATGCTTAGAACAATCTACCTGACGATTTTCTATAAAACTGCATGATAGGGTTTATTTGTTTATTTTACTGCTTACTGCCCTTTATACATTTTAAAATATTTTTAGAAACTTTTCATTTCACTTTTTATTAATTTGCACAGCACTGTTAATATATCTTTATACATCCATACATCGCACTTGTCAAAAGGCATGACACAATGAAAAAAAATAAACAAACTGCAGTACAGGAACCCTCTCCACATGAATTTGACAAAACAAAGAGTTTTATTAATAATCCTCTTTAACTTGCATACTCACTAGTTCTTCAGCGGCAGCCACTATCGAAGCTCTCACTTACTAATTACATTTATCTTTAGCCTATCTGCAGACACTGTGAAGTGGTAGATAATTAGCATTAGCCGTGACTAATCTTTTTGTTAGGGAGAGGCCGTCACAGCGAGTGGCCCTCGCTGTTCTAGATGCCTGCCGTTCTAAAGTCGTACAAGAGAATGAGGTCGGTGCACATGGACTCAAAGGCAGACAGCGGTTTTTCCGCCCGCAAGCAGCTGTTTCATTCAGTGTGTGAATTTAGCTAGATGCACGTAACCATTCGGCACTTTAAAAATCCATCAGGAACGCTGTTGTTTAATTACTGTTTTATTATTGTTATTAACTATCAATCAAACCAAACGTTTTAGCGCATTTTACCCATAAAATTTGTTGCAAGGCGCTGAAAAGAATAATAATAACAATATTTTTTTTAAACAGAAAACCCTATTCAGATTCCCTAACCCCAGAGGCTGTTGAGAGAACTCATGGAAAATAGCATATAAAAGAATCAAAACGCAACACTTTCAATCCAATTGTCCAGTACACTCCATACACTCAGCTATACTCCCCAGATCGCTTCAAAAATCACCCATACGCAATCAGTATTTAAATTGTAGATAATGGAGTATAGAAACCAATTTCACTGTTGTCTTGTTTTTATTAATTTTTTCGTAGTCCAAGTGAAATGTTGTTTCCTGCCATTGGCTGTTCATAAGATAAGATCTTTCCCATGTAGCTCTCCTAACAGTCAAAGACGCAGGGCACAACTCAGTGTGAGAAAATTCTCACACATGCTGATTGATTTAAAAACAGGAAGCTGAACATTACATTTGCAGGACAAAAAAAAGACCAGTTCAGAGGACAATAATAATTCATGGCAGATAACAATAGCGATAAAAGTATTACTGCATCTTATACAATAATAACACTCCAAACTAGTAAACCTAGAAAAATCCATCATTTTCTACAGGAATCAATTTAATGCTGTTCTAGAAGAGTGTGTCACCGAACTGTATGGGTTTGTTGGGTTCTTTCAATAATTTCTTAACGTATTTTATTTATGCCAGAAAATATTTATGACATACAGACCTCGAATTTTTAGTATTTTTTTTCCATCCTTTCGATATATTGTCAGTACCCATTATTAGCGTGTAGATACAATAGTATATGTCCCTAACCTATAAAAAGGAAACATTGAAATAATATTTGGCGTCAAGCTCCCGGTGATTCTGTGCAATGAAATCAGTCTTAGGTCTCAGGTATAAGATCTCAGCTGCTTTTTCTACTCTTCCATTCCTTTCAAGTGGATAAAACCTATATTTACTTTTTCTAGTGCATACACTGTTGCAGCCTCAAAAGACTGTAGTTTGTTTCCTCCCGAGCTAAAATGGGTTATGATTTCTTCCACAATGGTCACAATTTTCTTTAGTTTGTTTGCAGATGGAATCACAATGGACTATAGTTTGCTCTCATGTGGGGCCTCAACAAACCACAATTTTCTTTCCTCTGTAGCTTGAAGACATGTAGAACCGGCAAGGAAAAGGCTAACATTCTCCTGGCCAATGCTTGTCCATTAATACCCCACAAAACAATAAATAAAGAGAATGACTTTCCAAGTCCACAGCATACCCGTTTTTATATTTTTTCAATTTCTAAACCATTATGTGCAAGTCGACAGAAGTTGCTGCCAGCATCAAAGGAATATCCCAAAAACATAAAGACTCTTTCTCATCTTTCAATTAGCAATGAATCTTCCTAATCCAATGCCAACCCCGATATTTTCCAACAGAACTTGATAATCCTTATCCAATGCTATCCCTGGCCTTCTCCAGCCAAACATGATCTCCCCCTCAGTCAGTGCAAATCCTGGTATTCTCCTTACAATGATAATCCCGAATCTTCACTAGCATTAGCCTTGACCAACCAACTTTTATTTGACCCCTTAACTGGAAACAAAATTAAATTATGTATTTCAACTCTAAATAACTTCAGTACAAGGAGAAAACTCTAAAATAGTTAAATTAAGAACAATTCAAGTGATTAAGTGCTTGGATTTTAGAAAAACCTGCACACACATGGTCGCCAAGACCAGGGTTCAGGACTGCTGTAACGAATAAGAAAAATAACTCAGTTTTTCAGTGTTGTTCCTAAGCTTCTCATTCATATAAATATATTTTAAAGAGTTATATTACACTAACATACAGTGAAGAAAGAAAAAGCGAATTAAAACAATGGACTAGTTAGTGTTACTCACAACAATGTGTCCCGGAGAAGAGCACCTGGCCTCTTTAGGGGATTGCTTACTCTGAAGACTCCCTGCTTGACCATTTAGCAAAGGCCATTTTATCTGTAGGTACTTAAGAGTAAATAGATATGAAATAGAAACAAATAACAACATATTAACAATGCAGAAAGCAAGAAAATAGATGAAGATAACAGCTCTATAACATAACTTAAGGAACATAACATATGATAACATAAATAAATAAATTCTTAATCAAAGAGTATGGGCAAATAAACAATTTAGACCAAGTAAGCAGGTATGTTTGTAATGTAGCTATTTGTGCTGTTCCTTTCCAGAAAGGGACTGAATTATATTGAGCTTATTCTGAAAACTGAAAGTTTTAGAATGCATTCATCCTTACTTAGTGTCTTGTTTTACAATTATTTGTCACCTTGTTCTTTTTGAATTTCTTCAGTTGTTCTGATATGATTTAGCAATTGCATTTAACATTGTCTTCATCCAATAATTTTCTTATTTTATATGATACAGGTAATTTACAGTCTTTTTTTTTTTTGGCAGCACAGCAATTTAGAATTTTGACCTCAATGATGACTGAATGATGCAAGTCAAAAGAGTTCCAACACATTGGTATCAGATGGATACCATGCTCTGCCAAGACCAGTTAACAGCTGCCTACAAATTAACATTGGGTCAGAAGGGGAACCATGCCACAGAGAATCGCCACTCCCAGGAAAATTACTTCATAATGCATCATTTCCAAATGATGTATCCTCTGTAATGAATGGATCTCCTCAAAACTGCTCTCTGCTTGACTCATACTCCATTTATTCACACTCATACACCACCACCAAATTGTTCAAATAAGTTATCTACAGCTCAGTTTAGCATAATGACAGTTACACTTTCTGATTTTTATGATGGAAGTCAACTTTACTTCCATCATTGTTGGCAGGCCAACAAACTCATTGTCGCCATGAGGTGGCCTACTTTTCTCATTTTAACATTCTGCAGCCTTGTTTTCTGCCAAACACTACTTTGAAATATACAATCCCAATTTTAATCCTAGCGGACGTTTTAAGTCAATATCTCAGTGCAAAGTAAAGAGTCAAAGATACGTAAATAGATGAAACATTGCATTTTAGATACCCCCTCTTATTTTTAAAAAGTATAGACAGGGGTAGGATACTGTGACTAGCTAACACAAAACAGAGTGTGATGCCTCATTCCCACTACTACCAGGAACCAACCTGTGCTGGGCTGAGCCGGGTACACTCATGGCCTCGTTGGTCTCTGGTTGTTTTTCATTGCAATTAGTGACTAATTGGCTTCTTTGTGAATTTGCAGTTTCCCTCAGGATTTAGAAAATTTTACAATTAATAAGTGTGTCATACCTATAGCTATATAATAGTCAGTTAACGTTGTTTCATGAAGTAACGAGCGTGGCTAAAAACAATGCAATCCAGCAGTTTAAATGTTGCTCTCCATTAACAGTGGTGTAGATTGAGTTAGCCGTCCCCCCAAAAAGATTAGCCATTTAGCCTCTGAATTTTGAGACTTTGAGGATTTTCCTTCTGTTTAAAAATGGCGGCAGTGACTCGTGCATGGGTATTCACAACATACACAATCTGTGAGATAATTTTGTGAGACCAATCATAATTGAGTATGGTTGATTTCTACCCCTACCCACCACTCTGGTTCCTGCTTGGCCCCAGATATGAAAGTAAGCTGGTCAATGTGTTTGGCCAGTGTGCATCTCTGCACTACCCTGCAGTGGAAAAGCGGCATAATTGTGGTTTAGTTATATTGGTGGGAAAAGATGTTTTGACCTGGATTGGTAGTTTTGCTCCAAAAAATAAGTTAGAAATGACAATTGATCAATGTATCATACAACTCACTATGATCTTTGAGATTAAGATTTGAAACTGAATATTGTAATTCTGACTAGCAGCAATTTTGGCCCTTGTTAACACCATAGTAAACCATTGATATACTACATTCTACCCAAAACGTGTTTACTCAGTGGTAGCTAATGTAAAATATCTTGTTCCATGACTGCACTGTTCTCAGCCCATGTTCCAGTTATCTCAGGGTATGTCATCCTCTCTCCACGGTGTTCAATTCATTTCCTATTTTTAATTACGATTGATAAAAAGTAATAGCCAAATCACACAGGAAATGTGAAGGATTTTAAAATAATTTTTACAATACACTTGTGCCTCATGGTACCAGGGTCCTGGGTTTGAATCATGGAGGAGGACCCAGAAATAAGTGCATTGTGTACCTAAATGAGCTGCTGGTACATGGGCCAAAATTCTAGAATGCCATGGCTGATCTGGGAAAGGTGCTTAAGAGAATTGTAGCTGGAGTAAATTTGCACCTAGAGAATTGCAGATCTCTTCATAGAGAGACGACTTTCTTGAGCCACAGAGTTGGGGGTGGCGGCATTGTTACAGAGGAGAAAAAGGTCTGGGCCATTTGAGACTGAGCCCCAGGTGCAAGCATTTCTTAGCCTGGCATATTACCCATGGTTTATGTGGGGGTTCTCCTCCATTGCTGCTCCCCTTGACCAGCTCACCAGAAAGGGAGAGAAGTTGATCTGGGGGAAGAAATAACAAGGAGCCTTTGAGATCCAATATGGATCCAATACGTCTCTGGGCCCTGACATGGCAATCCAGATGGGCTTTTCTAGCGGCCATGTGAGGATTTGTCCTACTGGAGCAGCCCACACCCGATCACAGAGAGAATAAAGCTGGTACTCTTGACCTGTTGTAATGCAGTCCAGGCATGCCGGTCCTGTTGATCTTCCCAGCTTGAGGTGGGTTTCCACAAGATGCGGAACTGCTGGTGGCAGGTCCCGAATTTGCTAATCAGCTCCAGATCAGTCTAGAGGTGCCCTACTAATTCAGCCAGAGGTAAGTTCTGGCTGTCCACCCATTGGTGGGGAATTTGTCTGGTGCACCAGCCTTGGTGGAAGCGTCCTGTAAGGTCCTGGAGAGGATCGGGGAGGTGATGTACTGCAGAAACCTGTACTTGCAGCTTTTGGGGAGCCTAATGCATGTTGTGGTGCATCAGAGCCAGGAGGCAGGTCTGGAGGAGGTCTCACAGGGTGGCCATCCAGTGAGATGTTGCTGAATGGGCACCCTACCAGTTTGAGGAACTTACGGACTTATGTTTCATTCTTACTTTGTCCGCCACAATATAGAAAATATTTGAATAAAGCTTTAATGAAATACACAAAAAAATCATCTTGGGGTTTGCAAAATCTCCATTACCTGATGCTTAAGGGAGAATTAGATGGCTAAAGCAGACCATAACGAGTCAAATTAACATGGGTTGAACTTTTGATTCAACTGATTTTTTTTTACAACCAAAGTATTTAATTAAAGTTAATAACCATCTCTAAGAGGGTTTAGCTGATTCAGGACCAAAGTTATCTTATATTTCTGAATAGGCTACCGCAGTTACGTAAAAAACAGTCACACAATAAGTTTTCAAATTCATAGAATCAAGAATATAAACTGTGTATTTTACTCTTAAAGTCAGAGATCATTATTACTGCATTATTACGATCTACTTCTTACTTATTCCAAAAATAATTATCCGTTAATTCAATAATTGGAACTGTAAATGTCGACGTCGATCCAATAGTTCCGGAAATTGATTCTCGGAATCATTTGTGAAATGTGTATTTTAAAACAGTTGCTGTGTATGATTTTAACAATGCTAGTTAAACCGTTCCACATAATGTAGGAAGATATTTTAATTTTTAACACAAAAGATTCACAATGGACCGAAAAGTAAGATACGCGTGTGGATAAAGATTATTCTCCCAAAGGTTGGCACCAAATCAAAACTGCGACAACCAGGTAATCGCACTTTATAAATTTGTATTTAAATGCTTTTTATTAGTTTTTTGTAAGTAGCCTATAACATGTATTCTACTCACGAGAACAAAACACTATTAAATACAGCAATGTAAAGTGCGATTACCTGGTTGCCGCAGTTTTGATTTGGTCCCAGTTCAAGTCATATAGAAATAAATTTATATTTAAAAAAGTAAGAAAATGTAACACAACAATGTGTTGTTAAAATAAAATAAGTAATACTTATTACTAAGATTGATTAAATATAAAGAGATGATACGCAAATTATCACACATTTTATATATATATATATATTTATATAATCTGAAAACCCTACAAATAAAATTAATAAAATATCATTATTTTCAATTCACCTACTGAATTTAGCCGAATCAAAACTACAGGAACAAAAGTCAAATAGTTTTATATAACATTTACACGGTAGATTAATTTACTGGCACTAATAATACTCAATGTTCAAGGATTTGATAATCGTTTATATGCAAACATGGTAGGGAAAATACTACAGATATGTCTGGCCATGCAATCAATACTCAATCAATACAGCTCTCGTAAAGAAACGCGTAATTACTGCAAACATGCGTCAGAAAATTGCTCCAGTTGGAAACTTCCGCCATTAAAATATCTTCTGTTGCCCGTTGCTAGTCGAAATTTTCTATTCAATGAACCTAATCCTAAAAAGTGAAATTTATCTTTGTCTTTTCCGATATTAGTAGCCTTAATTAATTAATTAATTAATAATTAATATACAGCATGGCAAGAGTATAATGGATGAACCATTGAAGGAAATATTAAGATATGAAATTGCTTTAGAAAATATGCCACAAGTTAATTGCATAAAGATTCTACAAGGCATCATGCCGAAGTTGAGAACCGTGTTAATTAAATAAATGTTATGTTGATTGCCCAAACTACATATACAATCATGAAACCATCTTAAAACAAATTTAAAAAACTAAAAACGTACGGTGTGTGCAGTCGGAGAAAGTGATCCGATCGGAAGATAGGAACTTGCGAGATCCGGGATCATTATAAATGGATAACCCGGGTATGGTGGGGTTTTCAACAGACCTCCATCTTGCCATTTTGCAGCTTTTTGTGGGGCAGAAGAAGATAACTTTTGTAAGTGTCCGTAAAAACGTTTTACCATATCAGAATCTATAAGAAAACACGACACACTCGCAATGTCACTTCGTGTTACTGTGTAGATCGAGCAGAACAAACTTACCGTCCCCTAAGCATTCCCTTGGTTTGTCTCTGTAAGTTTCTGATCTAGGCTGAGGCCGTCTTATTGCCTTGATATCCAATAAAACACAAGACATGTACTAAATCAATAAAATAATATTGTAAAACATTAGTCTGTTCAATGTGATAGCAAATATAGATGACTTGTAAACTACAACCTGTCCGGTCGCCACTTACCACAGAATTTGATGGCATGTTTTGATTAGTTTCTGAGTCATTTACGAGAGAAGATTTAAGATCTGCCAAATCGCTTTCCGTTGAAGAGTTGTTCGAAATCTTTTCCTCCCGTTCTCCCTCTTCTTTAAATGAGATCATTTCATCATTTGCCCCCAAATCGTCCTCTACACTGCCGTTGAGCTGCGGCATCTTCCCAGTAAATGTAGGTATATTTGAAATATTTTACCTCTGATGTCACGTAGTTTATTGTCTTTACTGTCGTGTTCGAGAACGAACCAAGAAGCAGGGATTAGTTTCTTTTAAAAGACGACCGAGAAGGAGAAGTTCAAGTTGGTACGTGAGGTTTCCCCAGTTCAAATATGATTGACAGATAGAGAGGGATGGAAAACAGAGTCTGGAATTAGAATTATTGACAGGGATAAACATACTAGAATGTAATGTCATTCAAACAGGGAGGGACTTGAGGTGACATGACGTGAAGAAGACTACAGGAGAGTGGCAAAGGGCTGTCCAAGAAAATTAAAGGAAAGAGTTTGCAAGGTGACTGAATCGTTCCCGTTTGCTTTGTCTAGAATGCAGAATGCAGTGGACTTTACAGGAGCAGAAAATACAGTAGCCTAGTTAACGTATTTTTTACTTGGATTTAACATTAACTATAAATGTGTACATTACTGAATATTACTGATATATATATATATATATATCGCTCATAAACAGTACTTAACAATTGCTTTAACAAAAATATATTCAAATTCACCCACTATAGAGAACTACAAACGGCAAACCGGGATTTCCCCATAACTATCTGATCATTACACTTATTTATCCCAAAGTGCAATCACACTTTAAGGCAAAAACCATATCACACTTAAGACTCGCTTCTGGACCCGAGCTTTCTCAACAGTGCATGGAAATAACAAGGGAAACGGAGGCACTGCGTATTTGTGACTAACCTGTATTCACATAAATAATAGATAAGCGTGGTTACTTTGTATGGAATGTGTTGAGTGTGTGCTTGTGTGAGAGGGGGAGGCTTGCTCTTCATAAACCCCGGGGGAAATAAAACAAAAATGTGGTTATTATTTTTTCTTGTGTTTCCTGTAATATCTTAAGTTATATGTTGTCTTTAAGTTAATTAACTGTCTAAATGAAAGATTTGTGTTCTCCTTAGCTACTTTCCTTTCTTTTCGAAATGAACGCGATATTTATCGAAGTGGGTACACGTTTGCTGCTTCTAGTAGTTCTGAATAAAATGCATTGTTAAGTTCAGCTTTTGGTCTGTTCTAAATACAATTCAAACTTTACAAGATACTACTGTATTTGGTCAGATAGCCACAGTTTTGTGGGAAATGCACTGTTATGTATACATGTTTTTCGGGTTGCTACTATAATAGGAATTCATGGCCACAGATATTTTGTGCATTTTAGTTAATGTTTGTTGGTACTGCGAGGTACAGCTTTCTTGTATCCCTGCACAAGGTACTTAAACTAAATGGCTTCAGTGAATATCGAAATATATTTTTAAAAAAATTTAAGACTCTAAGCCAAATAAATTACTTTTGTTAAAGCGTCTGCTAAACAAATATAGTATATAATATAAAGAAAATGTGTGGGTTTTTTTTTGCAGTAGCAGACACGTGGTACTTGAAGATTTTTAAAGGTTCCTCCAGAGTTGCCCTGGCTTCGTGCTTAAGTGCTGGATCTTTTTCTTTCTTCATCAAAACATTTACCCATATATTAAAAATATTTTGGAAAAATATATATATATGAAATTGCGTTCACAACATTTCAATGGGTTTATTTATTGCAGGCATTAGTCCTGTTGTTAAATGAAGATCTGCCATTTGCCTGTAAAAAAAAATGAAGGCTATCTCTTAAAGCTAGAGGGGAAGAGCTACAGCTCAAGTGATGCTTGAAGGTGAGGAGCTGTAGCAGTCAAGGTGTGAGGGGAGTTATTTATGAGATCAACAGTGTCAAACTCTATGAACCTCACTATGACTGACAACTACTGCAAGGAGACACGTATGACTGATCATTTACAAATGTTTAGATCCTGGGGGGGGGGGGGGGGGGGGGCTGT
>JAOVYW010005550.1:0-12180 GCA_025775045.1 Hiodon tergisus
CAAACCGGGAGGATTCTTTTTGTTTCATTTTACGGCACGAGGGTGCCGAATAAAAGAATCGCACTCGAAAGACGAACAGTCCTGATAATTTCTTGTGGGAATTCCTCTCGCTCTGCATGTGCGGCACTGCTCGCACGCCCCGTGGTTGCCACAATATATATATACTTATTTGACCCAATAAAATACAATTATGTGAAGTATCTTTTTTAGTTGACTCCTTAAATGCACGAACACACAAAGATATAAATACACAAACAAAACCTTGACATAATTCGTAGTTATCAGTGAGGTCAAAGTTTATACCTGAAGGATTCTCTGACGTTCCTCTTCGGACAGCTGTTTCATTGCTCCATGTTGCAGACCTTCTTTGACATATTCATCATACTCCTCCTGGCCTCTTCTCAGCTCCCGTTTACGCTGCTGTAGGTACTCTGGTGCCTGCCCATAGTCCTGCAGCGGGAGCATAGATGAGCGGCAAAAATGATAAACAGAGTGCAGTCAATTTGTCAAAAATGTAGTTTTACAAGATAATGTAGCGAATATAACTCTGGCCTTTCTAGTACCATTCTGTTGTGCAGCTTATGTTATTCCTTACCGAAAGTTTAAAATTAAGCTCAGTTTTACAGATGCTTATTAACAAGAAAAACATTTACGCAAAAGGCGTTTTTTTCATTGCACAAACTGATAAAAATACCACTAGGACAAAGATTCAGCAATGCAAAATAAAAAAATAAAAAATTGTACAGCACCATCTCTGGAAAAATGAATAATTTACAAGGGTCAAAATGACAGAAATACAAAAAATATAAATATAATATACGCTATATAAAAATCAGACAAATGTACCTTTTTATTAATATATTTTGGGACAAGGCCTGAAGACTCCAGGAGATGTTTATCGCCATTTCTGGTGGCAGCGTAGGTGGGTTGCGGTTTTCTTGGTACCGCCATAATGTTTTCTATGGCATTAGTTGTTATAAAGTTTTTTTTTGTGTGAATTCCCATTAGTGGCTTATCAGTCTTGACAGGTATCGGTGGCTTTTTAGGTTGATCATTATCCTTACGCATAAATTGCTTTTCTGGAATAAAAAGAAAAAGAAAACATGACCTGACATCACAAGACTAGGTTGAACTACCTATGTTTAATAAATCTAAATAAATACATATTTCGGAATTCTGAATTCAGAAGCTCAAAGTTTGTTTATAAACGCAACAATATCGACTTTTGTAGGCATCGTACCCTTGCGACTAACAGCATATCCTTTTAGCTGTGCCTCTGTATTATTTACACAAATTATGAATTATAAACTTCTGAAATGACGAGCTCTTTGCAAATTCTTGCAGATTACTGAAGAGGTCCAATGTTGACGACTGTATCTTACTTTGAGGAACTTTTGTTTCCTTGGAGTGTTTCAGCAAAAACTTCTCTGGTAAAGGTACCTCTACTTTGGCTGGCCCCATGGTCTTGGTGGCAGCCTTTTTCAGTTGTTTTTCCTGTTTTACTTGTTCACTAAATTTTGAAATGTATCTGAAAATTGAATAAAATAAAAAAAAACGTTAATCAAATACACTTATATAGTTGTATTTTATGATTAGACCAATTGTGTTACGTAGGCTAAACTTTCACAACAAAAAAGACATGGTAAATCAAATAAAAAAAGAAAAGAAATACTTCTTAATTAATCATAAACACGACACAATATCATCAAGACAGCGTTTACAAATATACCTTGGTGGTTTCTTGGTTTTAACCTCCTGACGTGGAATAAGGTTATAAATGCTTTCGGGTGGATAAATATTCGACATGCTGTTTGATGGAAAATAAACAAACAATACAAAAAATAGGAGCTAGAAGATAACTGTCCTTCTACATTCAAATGTGCAATGGCTGCTGTACTGATTTCCTACTGTTGATGTTTCTACTGTTTCCTCGAAACGGTTGCTTAGCAACAAGTAACAGCGTAAAAATGAATTTGTTTGTGTTTACCAAATAAAATCACCTGAAGTAAATCCAAATCAAATCACTGAATTAATAATATAATATTTCTGTTTATCTGAATGTACTGTGTATTATTTAAGAAGTAAGTTAAGAAGTTGCCGTTAAGAAGTTTGTCCTTTCTGATGTGCCATATTTCATGTTTCGTTGGCCAGTAAGGTTGTGCTAGTAAAACTCTGCCGAAACGAGTTACAGTGGAGACTGGACTTCTGTTCTTTCGGCGACAATAAGAAAAAATTACTTCCTGCTTTGGGTTAGTGGATTTTTATACTGTATTAGTAAGAGTTCTGCTGAGTATGCTAACTTTTACTTTGGCACAATTTAAATTTTTTCTGTACAGAGCCTTTTTTTCTCTTCAATAGTAGTTTTTTTCCCCCATAATAAAACGAACAATACGTAATATGGATTGTGATATAAAATTACATTTACGTAAATCTCGTAATACTTTACTTTTTTGAGGAGCTTGAATTTATAACCTCCAGATATACTTACATTTTGACTCTTTTTGGTGTTTTCGCGACGTGGAAGTCTTATTGTTGACAGCGTACCAAGCTGGTTTATAGAGCTTGGTACAAAAACATTGCAACATGGGGGATATGTCATAATGACCAGGAATAAAAGTATATTGAAATATTTTCACAGTTTGGAAGACGGTATATATTATTTCTTGCTATTTAAAAATAATAATATATAAATCCTATACAAGGACATGTCGTACGTTTGGTCGCCACTGTAAGAGCATTTCATAGGTTATATTTTGTCATTGGACATTATAAAGAGTCATTTTCACTTTTTAATACGTCGTATAAAGAAGTATAAACATGTTCATATGTTGTATATAATACAATCAGTTCAGTTTATTCTTTAATTTAAAATGGAGCCTAGATGTTGCTAATATATAGATAAATAGAATAGAATACCAATTTTAAAATAAATACTGCCTCTCATCTCTGTGGTGGTCTTTCTCTTTCAGATTAACATTCGTGTTTGAATAAAGGTGTCCTGTCATGATGGTTCCCTGGTGCTGCTTGGTTGCCAATCTTAAGACAAAGGGAAGGCTTACCAACACATTCCTGTTCACTTTGAAGAGTTTTTGCCATTCTGGAACCTCACTTTCCTTTTCCAAATCGGCTCGGTTGTCCTCACAATGGTCCCAAACCGAGGGGAAAAACATTTACCTCATGGGCCCGCCTGGGGCAGGGAAGACGACAGTGGGTAGGATTGTTGCGCATAGGCTTGGGCTGCCGGTCATAGATATAGATGACGATGTTCTGGAGCGGAAGTGGCAGACATCTGTGGCAGAAAAACTGGCGGAGGTTGGCGGCGAGCAGTTTCTAGAGGAGGAAGGCAAAGCCATGTCAGACTTTTCTGCCTCTGGGAGTGTCGTTTCTCTGACTGGGTCCAACCCACTCCACTCAGCCACCATGCAGCACCTCAGACGAAGTGGCTTGGTGGTGTACCTGGATGTTGACCTGGTGGACATCTTGCAGAGGCTGGCTAGGATGAAAGTGAACAGAATTGTTGGCATGTGCCCCGGCGTGTCCATGAAGGACATTTTGCAATATAGACAGGAGTTCTACAACCAGTGGTTTGATGTGAGGGTGCTCTGCGGCATCGGGGATAGTAAGGAGGAAGTTGCAGAGAAAGTGCTCAGAGCACTGGAGCGACATTGCGACTCGGGATTTGAAACCTTTATATCCACCAGATGCTGTAAGCCAGGGCAGATTGAATTGGCCAGAAATGTGAAATACTTTAGTGATGTTGTTGTTGAAGGGTTAGCTCTAGATGGCGGGCTGTACGTACCCAAAAAAGGGTTCCCGAAGCTAAAGCCACAGGAATGGCTGAGAATGGTACACTTGTCATACGCTGAAAGGGCGACAATACTGCTAGAGAAATGTATACACCCTATGGATGTGCCTGCCAGAGAGCTGAAAAACATGGTACATGATGCGTACGGAGAGAATTTTGCTTGTACTTTGGTTGCGCCGGTGATACATCTCATCCACAACCAGTACGTTCAGGAGCTCTTCCATGGGCCCACAGCCTCCTTTAAAGATCTGGCCCTGCAGCTCATGCCAAAGCTTTTTGCATATTGCCTTCCCCAGATGTGCAATTACCTGATCCTGGTGGCGACATCCGGGGACACAGGCAGTGCCGTCCTGAGCGGCTTCAAGAGCCTCAGTGACACAGACAGAAGCAGAGTGGGCGTGCTGGTGTTCTTCCCAGAAAAAGGTGTGAGTGAGATTCAAAAGCTACAGATGACTAGTCTTGGGGAGGGAAATGCGAGGGCAGTTGGTGTCCGTGCTAACTTTGACTTTTGCCAAAGGTCTATGAAGCAGATGTTTGGTGACCGTGGCCTGACAGGACACTTGGCGGTGGAGTGCGGGACTGTCCTTAGTACAGCCAATTCCATTAACTGGGCACGCCTGTTGCCACAGGTGGTCTACCACTGCTCAGCCTACCTAGACCTGGTCAGGGATGGCATCATTGGGTTCGGGGAACCCATCGATGTGTGCATCCCCGCTGGAAACTTTGGGAACATGATGTCTGCCATATACGCCAAACAAATGGGAATTCCAATAAGGAAATTTATCTGCGCGTCCAACCACAATCACATTTTGACAGACTTCTTTGCCACAGGGGAGTATGATCTCCGGGGCAGGCTCGTTGCTGTCTCCAGCACGCCGTCTATAGACATTCTGAAGTCCTCCAACCTTGAAAGATTTGTCTTCCATGCCTCAGACGGGGACGGCCAGCTGGTTGGAGATCTGTTCTCCCACCTTGAGGAAGAGAGGCATTTTCGAGTGCCTGGGGTCCTGCTTGAGAGGATGCAGAGAGAAGTGCTGGCTGGATGGTGTTCGGAGGAGGAGTGCCTGACAGTCATCCGGGACGTGCACTCGAGCACAGGGTACCTGCTGGACACACATACGGCTGTTGCCAAGGCAGTAGCAGACCGGCTCCAGGACCGCACTTGCCCTGTCATAATCTCCTCCACCGCCCACCATGGCAAGTTTGCGCCAAGGGTCCTTTGTGCACTGCACTACCAGGGTTCCTCTGAGACCCCGCTGGAGCAACTGGAGCATCTGGGCTTACTGGGGTCCAGGCCATTCATTCACGAGGCCCTACGGGAGTGCCTGAGAGGAGGTAGCAGCAGGCCTCACACGGTTTGCCCGGCAGACTACAGCACACTGGCGGAACAAGTGGTAAACATGACACACGATTCATTCTTGAAAGTGTCTTAAGCACTTTCGGAGGTGAAAGGGGCTGCACTAGCAGAATAGGGGAAATGTGCAGTGTAACTTAATTTTCTCAGTGAGATAGTGTAAGATCTTTTAATTTTTGCACCTTAAAGTAAAAATATAAAATTATAAACCTAGATTGTGTTGTGTTGTGTTGCTTGACTTGACTAATAAACAACTGTTAACAGCTGGACATAAATATGGTTTCACAATGTAATCATGAACCAATATATGGCTTTTAATCACCACTAGCTGGCAAGTGGAAGTCCAGTCATTGTCTACTCTACACTGAGGCACTGAGGATCCCAGACTTGGTAAATCACTTGGTTTCAGTCACAGGGAAACACTTAGCAGCGTGCAATACCACCCAAAAGAATTGACAAATTATTCATATTCCTTTAATTTGCACTGTGCACTTTTGATATTTTATATTCTGTGCTGTCATAATTTCTAATTTGTCTTTGTCTGAAGATACTTTACAACCAAGCATGATTGGACTGATCACTCTGCAGTGGTACAGATTAGATTTACATGTGTTTAATCTTTTGAATTTTTATGTATATTTATGGAAATATTGCTGTTTAATATTTTTGCATCCAAAATACACAACATTAATAAATAAAATCTAAACATTATAAGCATAGAGCAATGCACCTGAATTAATTTTTTTTTAGTAGCTTGTTTTAAATTTGATTTGTCCATTTTCGAAAAAGAATTTGGGGTAAATAATTTTCAGTAGAGAATATCCAGTCTGGAGATGACTGGTTCAGCCACATTTATAAAGGCTTACGACCTTATCAACAAAATTATTATTTTTTTATTAGAGTTGCGTTCGTGAGTTGTGACTCAATGTCACTTTTCCAATAATGCCTTAAATTGTACTCTGATTTAAAATCTTTCTTAACTGTATCTCAGCAACCGTAGTTGCTGTTGCAGCAACTGGTCATGATCTTTCCTCATGACAGTAAAACCTGGCTAATTAATGGATCTCAGCAGGGCTCTCGCTCCAGCAGCTGCTGAGTGCAGCTGAAGGAGTGCAGAGGTGTCCAGTGTGTCTGACCCTCATTTTAGTACCCAGAGAAAGGATTGATTGACCACCAGGAAAACCAGCTTCTCTCCTGGCTGGTTTTACCTTCGTATGTTTTCTCTGTGTTTTCATCCTCTAAATTATGAAATCTAAAACCAGTGGCATGTATGCCATTTTAACCTGTAAAATTAAGTACTACTATTTCCATACAATTTCAGTCTCCAATGTTCTTTTTTTCATCTCTGTTACATGCTCCTTTGTACTTTTTTAAAGCTATTTTTTATTCTCTATATAGTGGCACGTGGAATTTTCTATCCTGAAATTCCCCAGAACTAGCAGAAACTAGTAGCTGTTTGAGAAGTTTCATAAAGGATATTAGATGAAGTTAGATATCTAGTGTCCTTGACATTTTTTCTTGAACCCTGCTTCAGGACAGAAGATGTCATTTTGACACATTAGAGTCGCATCCTTTTGGCTCCTTTGGGGGGCATCAGAACTCAACTAACAGTACCAAAGAGTCCATGAAGGAGCAGTATCAAGATGTATATTTTAATGGCAAAACGATTCTGAATATTTTTGAATGTCTGGCTGACCATGGCTTGATATATGTAGTCGTATGGGATGCAGGGGTTAGTCAGTGGTGGAATTTGCCTGTCCCTGCGAGCAATCAATGTTGAGGGGGGTGGGCAACGCAGAGTTCATCCCAGTAAAATTCCTGTCATAATTTGTGGCACTGCCTGACATCTGTGTACAGCTCATGCATATTTAAAGCCAGTCTTCCTCACTTGCGTTACGTATTTCACGCTGAATTAAAATGCGATGTCGGGATCAGAACTTTGTGTTCTGTCGGTGAGGTGTCAGCAGGATTCTAAACCGAGCTGAGCTGGGGAGAGTGATGTTGGCAGTCTCTGGCTTCCTGATGGGGAGATGTGGTGGTGGAGGTGGGGTAGGGGTTCCTTCATGTCTCCTCCAAGCTGTGATTAAAAAAATATATTATTGTTGTTTCACACACGCAAAGCCTTACAGTAGACAAGATGAGTTTGTGCTAATGAATAAACTTGTTTTTCATCCTCCAACCATTTGTCCATACGAAGCAAGGACAGATGGCGAGGAAGACGACAGGCGTCAGGATTCCGTTTTAATGTAAATTCTGACACAACAATAGATCAATAGTGTTTACTTAAAAAATTGCCGCCAGCCTTTGACACGGAACTCGCTATTTGCCTGGATGTCACATAAAACTGTATCCTCTGCTGAGTTGTGTTTGTAATGGCCTTTTACAATGGCACCTTGCTTCTGCAGTGCGAAAGAGAGAACATTGCAACAGCCGCATCTGTGTCCATCCCCCTAATCTCAAGGGGATATCCCAACAGGTCATTAAGGTCCAGGTGCAAGTTTCCCAGATTGCTTATGACTGCAGTTGCTAAAATAAATTCAGGTTTAGAAGCTTTAAAGTATTTTTTCTGTTTGCCCCTCATTATTGTATTTAACCCCTTCTTTTACATAGTGGGTGGAATTTTATTATTATTCCAATTGCATTGTATACGATATACTCCCACCGACACTAGTTTCTTCTTCTTTCATTAAAACCTTATGGCCCAACCATTGAGGAGAGATGACATTTAATAAAAACTGTTTGTACAGATTGTACAGGCACCAATTAAAACCGGGGCGTCTCAGTCCTGCAGTTGGCCAGCTACTCCAGAGGGTTGATTACTGCTCCCGCTTATCTGCACAGCGATGGAGAGAAGGACATCCTCCCATTCCAGACGTTACATTTATCTTGTCATGGAGAAGGCTCCCGCTACCTGTTCTGCTGTGGATGGAGATGTCCTCAGCAGTAGTTTCCAATGAAAACTACATATGCTTTTATCTGATTCCAAATTTTCAGATGAAAAATTTGATGAACAAATTTCACCTCAGTATCTAAATGAGTTTCAGCCCAGTTTATTCTTTTCCTGCAACTTTCATAGATTTGGAGTTTGAAGTGACAGTTCGTTGTGGCAACAGTTTCAAAATAGTGGATTTTAACACATATGCAATCGACTAATATGGAAATCAAATGGTTTCCAACCCACACAGTTCGACATGGACTCTCTCACAAGCACAGTGATTAATATCTTTATCAAGAGCCTAAAACGCAGGCTAATGATGGAAACACAAAAAGTGTCTCATTGTGTCAGTAAGGAGAGGATGATTAATCTCCTACACTGGTGGGCTATGTGTGCTGTGAATTGGGTAATGTCTGGTAATGGTGCGCATGTGGGGTGTGAGAGCCTGTGGCTGTGGGGGTGAGTGTGGGTTGTGCATGAGGATGTGCAGATAGGTGGGTTCGTGGGTGTGGCAGGTCTGCAGCAGCGCTGCGGTTTTGCTTAACAAGGCTCTCCTCGGCAGGTGGGAGAGTTTGAGAGAAAGATATAAAGCAGCTGCTTTCAGGCCGCTAATTTTACACGGCTGGGTGAGCAAGGATAATTGCAGGTTCCTGCCCGTTTCCATCACTTTAATGTGGACCTGTGGCTTTAATAGAAAATGTGACAAGAGGTCTCACCCTCATGAAGGTGTGAGAGCCTTAGCCATCCAGCCCCAATCAACCATGAACCGTTCTTTGTGCAAGTCATTAAGCAAACCCAAGAATAGTAAGTAAACAATGCTAATGGCGCCATTTCGGGATGTGTGCACTCAGCAGTACGAGCACTCACAGAATAAACCAGATGAAAAAGATACTTGATCAAAAGAATTCAGATTTATTTTCATTGGGCTGTTTACTTTTCCTCAAGACTTCAGGTTGTGTTTCTCATGAAACGTGGGTTTGAATAAACAGGCCATTGATATCTACAGCCAAAGCACAGCCAAAACAACTTTTCACACGTAGCTTTATTCTATTAGAAACACTTCAGAAACTTTACTCTCATTTACACTGAAGCAGTTGACTGGTCATATCTATTACATTACTTACAATTATACCGTTGATCCACTGGAATTTAATTTTTTTTTTTTTGCAATGACCTGTCAGAGGTCTAAACTTTGCAGTTTGAGGATATCTTGACCATTTCATGGCAAGTCCATGAAGTCTCAGGAGCAGCATACATGGGAATATGTCAGGTGTATGCCAATGTACTTTTGCAGGCAACTGAATCAGAGGGTCATGTGAAATTCTAGTTTTAATTAACTCATAATTATTGGTTTTATCATTGGCCTTGATCCTCAGCTGATAAGTCTTAGTTTTAGCATTCGCATCATCATATGTTGCTTTTTTCAAGAGTTAATTTTCAGGTGATAATCCATGTCCTAGGTAATTTAGAACAGAATGCCTTCTTCATTCATAAAGAACACACCTGGCTCACACACCAATATAACATTTTGTTTTTCAAACATGTAACAATCTTTTATTTGATTGAAGTGCTTACATTTTTTTTCTAAATTTTACAAAAATAATAATTTCTCGCAAAGCATAAGGGAATTTTCATACCCAGGATTGGTCTTTCTGAAGTGAGATATTGAGAGAAGTCCCAGAGGTGCTGACAGGCGATCAACCCCTGCATGAACACGTTCCAGCCCAAAGGTGCAAATGAGTTTGATCTATGCAAAATAAGCTTATTTACTAGCTGGAAATGTGCTTTTCTCAATCACTGCTACACATTTTTTTAAAACCCCCTGGGTGTAGGGCATGCCGTTATGTTCATGATTACAAAAAACACCAGTGTTTCTTTTAAACGCCTTATTTATTGGGTGGACAAGGTCAGGAAAGAAAACAAAAACGATTGGTTGCCAAAGCAGGTTCTCATAGAAAAATTGGTCCAAATCCAAAAACACTTAGTATCACTAATTCAAATTCAGCTCAAACAAGTTCCCAACTCACCCTCCATGCTTTCCCCACAGGTTCAGACCCTGACTGAAGAAACAAGCAGCCTTTTATGATGTACCTCTTTAGCCATACCCTCCAGCTATACCAATTACTTAACTGAGGACTGTTGGCAATTAATAGTAATGCAAGGAATGTCAGGCTGGTCGGTCTTAACAGGGGGAGACGCTGATTCTCTACCCACTGTTGTACCACTATATATATATATTAACTAGGCCTCTCCAGTGTCTTACTTGGACTGAGCCCTATGATCTGGGAGAGTGCAGCTAGCAAGCGTCTCCTGTTGGTTGTATTGTAACATTGAGATTAAAATGTTGCAGGTTCAAATCCCAAGAAAGGAACTGTTGTTGTACCCTCAAGAAAGGAATTACTTTACTAAATATTCAACTGAATACAAGTGTAATATGTGAATATCGCAATGGATAATGTCTCTGTTAAGCAATAATCCAAGAAATACTATGCCGATAGTTTTGTGAAAAACTATCGGCTCATATCAAGTTTGCCCTATGGCTGTTCTGTCAAAAATGTATTACGCATGAATGTAAAGTGACAAAAGGTATAAATGCCCTACGTTCAGTCCCGCTCCATTCCCCTGGTAGACTCAAAAAAGGCTAAAAGTAAATAGACATTTCAGTGTTTTTGATGGCATAGTCATCAGAATGGATGGAAAATAATACGTGTTAAATTAAATCCTTATATGATTAATAAAAGGCAAGTTAAAAATCAAAATGCACACTCCAGTAATACTGGCTATTCTAAACTTTTTTTGAAACTTTTAAGATCTGCTGTTGTTTAACACGCTGCAGTTATTGGGACACCAAAACCGAATGGCTAAATACCGAATGGCTAAATACCAAATGGCTAGGTCCATTCTTACCAGGCAGTAAACCTAGTCGCCCAGTTTCCTGGAATGGATACTACCCTGAATTAATTAGATACACTGGTACACAGAACAAAAACCAACCAGGAAGCTGAACAGCTGAGTCCATCCCATGTGTATTAGCAGTGTTGACTAAACTGAATCTTTACTGTGAAAACTCAGCCCTAAGGTTTCAGGTATAATACACAGATTTACCCTATAATGGACCCTGAACTAAAGTGCACAATATGCATGCAAGTGTGCACAAAAAGGGAAGAGAAATAAAAAGGCGACAGTCAAAAAGTCTGCTAAGTCTTCCTTAGAATTTGTTTATTGATCCAGGGCATCCATTTGCAAAAGTTGTCTGCTTCATCCGGTACCATCAGAATTCCTTAAACTGGCTACAGAGTCCATCTGCACAGTTTCCTCTGCTCCCTAGTCCATGACCCTCTAAAAACACTTCATTGGTTTTGCTAGTAAAGCACATTCCCAACCAGCATCCTCCAGGCTAGGCCGTCCCTTCAACACCAACAGAAACAGTAAAAATGCAGCCGTACTTATACAGTGCAGTAGGCCCACAGGTATACAAAACCACAGCTCTAATGTCATATTCCATGCTCCAACTTTGTAGCTGTTGTCTTGGTTTAAATGAATTGTCACATTGCCAGAATGGTCTCATAGCTTTCTTAGTCCAATTTTCTTTTGTTTTAAAATGCATGCACATGGTCTATTGCAAAAATAAACACTGTGATGCTACAGCATACAAAATATAACAGTAAGGAATTTAAGACTGCAGTACCGATTTATAACTTATATTTATAATCTGTTTAAATGGCATTTACTTTATTCTTTGACGCAAACACACACAAAAAAATAGTTCAAAATATGTAATGGCCAGATCATTGGTTCAAGCAAGCCTAATTCATTAATAGGTCAGATAAAAATGGAAACCTAGATTAACCATTTCATAATTATGAGCTAAAACCACTGAATGTGGTTGCTTGATATTTCTTCATATGCTATTTTATGTCTCTAGTTTGTATTTTAAAACACCCTTTTCCTGTTTTATTGCAATATTGACACTGCCCATTATCCCTTGATATAATGTTCTACAGACATTTACAGCATTTTGTTTTCATTCTCCCACATATACTGTAAATACTGACCTTTCCCTTGCTCTCCAGAAGTATAATGAAT
>JAOVYW010005552.1:0-12178 GCA_025775045.1 Hiodon tergisus
TCCGTTCACCCAGACCCTCCTTACTGTGCGCCCTCCGTTCACCCAGACCCTCCTTACTGTGCGCCCTCCGTTCACCCAGACCCTCCTTACTGTGCGCCCTCCGTTCACCCTTGACCCTCCCTACCACGTGGCGTCCCCTCACCCAACCCCTCTCTGTCACTTGACATCCGCTTACCCAACTCCTCCAGGGAGGGCACGCCATATTTTTCGCTGTGGTCGTCCGACACAGGGGTGACGCAGCGACCCATGAGGCCTTCTGACAGCGGCTCCACTGGCAGCTCGGGGGGGTCCATGCGGCTGATCAGAGTCTGGAAGCGCTTGTAGGTCAGGGGTGGCTGCCCACCATTGAGTTCGATGATCCTTGGGGTCACAAATGAGCAATAAATCAGAAAGCCTATGCAGTGCAGCTGGCCATCAGGAGCATAGGCCTCAAGCACAGCCAATCCACCGCAGCTAAGCAAAGTGTCTCATACATGAACTTACATCTGATGTAAGAATTTCAGGTATTTTACTTCTAAGATAACTTTCGTTAACTACCATTCGTGGTCCTGGTCACGACTTCCTGCTTAACGGAAACCCAACATTAGGGGGTAGCACACCTCTGCTGCCATCTCAACCTGATGCGTGAGAAAACCACCCAGGATGCTGGCAGTCTACATGCCTGACCTTGGAAACATGCCTGACCCAGCCTGGAGGCGGTCCAATTTATAAAACCTAAAACCGTTTGGACTAACCCCCTGTTTTGTGACTTTAACAGACAGGGAGCACGCATTTAGTTTTTAAATCCAGATTTCCTGTTGCTTAGGACAAGAATACACTTGTCTATTGATCAGGGCTTTCGAGTAACCTAATTTATGGAACTCATTGCCCACTTGTGTTCACTGACACTGCCCAGGGCAGGTTTTACAGCAGGTGATGAAGCTCGCTCAGACAGACAAAGGTTTGGTTTATAGTGACGGAGAGAGAGGAACGCCATAAATTTAATCCTGAGCTGAAAGCATTTTGGAAAAGTGTTTCCTTACAGCTGGGACAAAATAAATGTGCCTCATAAAGAGTAGTAATAATGACTTATTGGTGGGCTTTCTCACTTGTCCAGATCATAGAGGGTGTGTGAGGTCTTGACAATGACTTCTACCCCTGCCTCCATCGCCAGCTTCTTAATGGCGGCGTCCCGCTCCTTGCCGAACGGCTCAGAGTCATACTCAAAGGTCAGCCGCGAGATCTTCCACTCCTGAAATAGCAGGGAAAAAAGTCTCTGCACGGTCCTGTCACGTGTGGGACAAACCAATCAGATGAGGCAGGACTCACCTTGAAGAGACGGGGAAATACGTTGGCTGGCTGACCGCGGACGACAAAGAGGCGGGAGTTCAGCTTGCGAAGATTGGCGTCGAGGTCTTCCAGGCACTGCAGAAGGAACCTGTAACAAAAGCAGTCATAGACTAAGTAATGGTGAGCGTTCACAAAACACACGGTTAGAGTGGGCAGGTACATTTTAAATATGAATTTTTGAAATTTAAAAAAAAATTCATTTTAGGTGGTAGAACATTCAATTTATGAAGGACAGCTGAATTTCCAACACACACATACACACACACACACACTTCTTGTGATGCCCCATTTCTGCCACTGCGTGAGTTTCCAGTATAGAAGGTGGGTGGTGTGAGGGTGAACATGAATAGCCAGCCTGCTCCTCCATCTATGTTGGTTGGCCTTACACCTGCGACATTCCCAGTAGGGGGAGGGGCAATCAAATGCTGATGTCCCTTTCACCAGTGAGTAATTGGAGAAATAATATTCAGCCATTAGGGTTTATTCCGCTAACATTAGTCTCTTTTAGCTGCCCTGCGATTATCAGCTAGTGAGCTAGTTAATGTGCACTTGCAGGATTCATATGCTTGCAATGTAAATGCAACAAACGATTTATCTCACTAAAGAGTTGGCAGTTTGCACATATAAGGAAAGCAAACATTGACAGTATTTGTACCTTCATAAAACCCTAATAGCTGACCATTATCTCTCCAATTACTCATTGGTGAAAGGGAGGTTTGCAATAACTGATTTGGCGCGATTTTTCAAAAAAAGGTTTATCATCGACAGCAGATCAGATCCACCGGTCTTCTGCCAAAAAGCAACCCAGGCACAGATGTCACCCTGATTGAAACATCATGAAGTCAATGAATTCATTTTTTTTAAAAGGTCAATACACCTTATTTTAGATCATTATCAAACAACAAAAATGGTCAGGATTCAGTAAGCCCTAGAAAAATGACCTCTGTAGATTAGTTTGAATTCTTACGACCTGAATCGTACAATTCCATACAAATATTGAGAGTTTATTCACGTATGGAATCAAATGAATACAATGTGAGACTGTGTTGGAAAAAAATAATAAATGAAAAAAAATAAACCTATTTTTGCATTGCAGGTTAACACAAATACAATTTTGTGGTAATTTGATCATTTGGCAACTAAAAATAAATATATAAAATAAACACATAATAACATTGTAGTTGTGTAACAAAACCCTATTCCTAAAATTATAACATCAACGTTCCGTTTGTCTTAATTGATAACACAAAATTGGCCCAATTGACACGAATTAAATAAAATACAGATTGATAATGCACAAGCTGCTGTACTAAAAAACAGACAACAGCGCTCTCTTCCGGTTATATTTAATAATTACAGATACAACTATCTGCTCAAACGTCAGCTTTTACGTTTCAGGTGTGAGAACGTGTTGCAACAATATGAAACCATTTAATGAATGCTTTTCAATAGAAAAGAGGTGTTAAATACCTGTGCATTACAACTCTCTTTAAAGATTAAGATATAAAATGGTTTTTCCCAAAAGGGCATTATTTATTCAATTCTAGTGACTGGAAATCACTAGACGGCACAGACACACATACAGAGGTCCCCAGGGTCAGGACTGAGAAGCACCCTCAATAGAAGACGGATAAAAGACCCAACTGAGATAAGAGGCTAATGAGGAGTATGCCAGAAATCATCACGGAAAGGCAAATCACATGCACTCGTTTCCTAGGAACATGTGGCACAGAGGCAGAATCATCACTGCCAAGCGGGCTCCTGTCTACGCCATATGTCCTCATCTCAAACCAAACAAATCCTTCTGTGAAACACTTTGGGAGTGAGGGTTGGGGTTGAACGTTCTTTTTCCTGTTGCTATTGACTGTGTTTCTGCCCGTATTATGAGTTCCGTCATCACCTGCAGCAGAGCGGTAAAATATTAGATAGCAGTTAACTTTAACAGACAGGGAGCACACATTTAGTTTTTAAATCCAGATTTCCTGTTACTTATGAAAAGAATACACTTGTCTATTGATCCAAGCTTATGAGAAACCTAATTTATGGAAATGATGGAAATTCATTGCCCACTTGTGTTGACACTTCCCAGGGCAGTTTTACAGCATGTGTTGAGGCTCGTTCAGGAACGCTTTAGGGAGGCCCACCAGAGACCAGGGCAGCAGAAAGAGAGAAATGTATGTTGGGGTCCCTGACCATACACCTGTGTATCCTCAGCCCTAAAGAGCACCGACAGGCCATGCCTTAAGGGCTAATGTAACGCGCCAACGCGACAGAATGAGCAGGCTATTCCTGGAAGTTAAAAGCTGCCACTTCAGGTAACCGACAGCTGGTCACTAAAATCAGCTACATCTGTTGCCTGTTAATAAATGCGACAGACCCAATGTCAGGATGGCACGTCTGGGATACACAACCGTTGCAGGTAACGCAGGTCACACAGGTAATTTAATCAGTTTCTACAGATACAGTGAGTGCTTCATGCGTTATTTTATCCCTCGAGCATCAGCTCTGCTGGCTACACGTGCACTCTCTGTAGAGACTCAATGATCCATTTTTAGTTCCCATTACCCTTGCTTGAAGCCTACAGTAATGACCTGATGACGGCAATGAATAAATGAGAGCCATTTTCTCTGCAAGCAAAATTTAACACTCAACGATCGTAGAGCTTCTGGATAAGGTGCGTTTGTAACTAACTGACCTGCATACCATGTGTGTTTTTAACACCGTAATATACACTTGATCAAGTAGGAATACCAGGGTGTTCTTCATTAAAAAGACATACGTTTGTATAACATCCCGGTCTCTTTGCGGCCTGTGAGAGACTTGGCTGGGGAAAAAAACAAACGCAGGATGAAGAGGCCCAAAGAGGAGGCCTGTGAATGAACCAATCACGTTTTTCCCACGTACAGCCAAGTCTCACGTAAGCCTTTATATAACTGTGCTGGCCTAGATCTCTCCCGCCTGGCGCGCCACACGGAGTGAGGCTAAATTAGCCTAGTAACCTAATTTTAGCGTCGCTTATAAGAAAGGGGAGGCCTGCCGGCTCTCGACAGACACATATTGACCATGTGGGTTGAGTTTTCATATTTTTAGGTCTGGTTAGGCCTAGTGTTCCAGCCTGAAACCCTATTGTTTTTGAGGCAATTATTATTTTTGTATCATTAGTTATTGTAGGCTGAAACCCTGTTGTTTTTGAATGAGATCTTATATTCTGTTTCTACTGCCGTCTGAAATTATTCACATGGCTATAACCCTCTTCACTGCTGCTCACGCCTTTATTAGTGCATCTGGCAATGTGGCGAAACACCACTAAAAAAAGCATGGTGCATGGCATCCACACATACTCAGCAGTGTATATCAGGCTGAAGACACGCAGAGAGGGACGGGATGCGTCTAGCTGCCTGCAGGCTGGGTAGGACCCAGAGCCTGCTGTGGAGGTCTCTGCCAACCTCAGCCGCCCAGGGCACCTCTGTGTTCATTTGAAAGATCTTAGATACTGACAGTGCTGAAGAGGGCTCCATCTGCCTCAGCTGAAAAGAGAACATAGTCTTCAGTCTAAATGGGGGTGGAGAGGAGTCCAAACGCCTCGTTTGCCATCTTTGGTGGACACGGCGAAGGGGAGGGTGCGTGGTTGAGGGGCAGGTTTAATCTGACTGTTTCTCTGTTACAGACCAGGTGATCTTCACAGGCGTCTGCCCCAGGATTAAGAACCTGGCTCAGGACATTTCTGTAAATCACCTTCCAGACTTTAGAACAAACGCATAGCCCAGAACACACCTGGAGCATTATTTTAGTGTTAAAAATGTTTTAACAGCACCATTAAACACATTATATTATATGAGTCAACTATTCTGAAGGAAACCGTTTGAAAAGGTACTGACAAATATAAAGAAAAAGATTCTGGCTTTTGATAGGGAAACACTGTATTGGACTCAATGCGACATCACCCTCTGGGGGAGGTAGGCCACTGAGACAGCCCTGCTGGAAAAAGCAGGTCATCGCCATAGCAACCAGTGAGACACTAGCCTTCAGTCACCATAATTCAGTATAATAAACTTTATTTGTTAATTCACTATATGCAACTTAATTAGTTAATTCTGCACAATTACTCTAAGGAATGCTGAGTAACGAAAACAGACACAGAAATTCTGAGTTAGTTATCGGGGGTAGACAAACTAATGGAACCCCAAGCAATACATGAATATTTATTAATAACCTTTACTTTCAGGACAGCTTCAATCCATCTTGAAATACTGTTAAACAAGTTTTAAACCGTTTCTACTGGGATATTCTACTGAGAAAATTCTTCAAGAAAGCCTCCAATTCTTTGAGAAGATAAATGTTCAATGATGTTTAGATCTAGTGATCTAACCATGGAAGATGTCCAACTACAACCTGATGAAACCAATTCATTTGGCAGTATGTATGGGGGCTTTATCATCTTGGAATACGGGAATGTTCACACCATAGGGTAATTGGAACCACTGATTCCCAATAGATGGCTGCCCTGCACCATGTTTAACTACACCATGTCCTGGTGTAAATGGTCAAGTTAATTCCTATGATGGCTGTGGGGGGACAACTTCTCTCTTGAGTCTTTTTGCATTCCTTTGAGTATGGTTAGTTATTCTTTGATCTGCTGTTTATTTAAGGAAGAACATTGTATTCTTTGTCTTGTGAGATGTGTGATTGATTGATTTTTTTTGTCTACCCCTTTTGTTGTTAATGGTGCTGGCTACCTTGCTATACGTTTTACCTGTTTTATCTAGCGGAGGGAGTCCTTGTCAGGTAGCACGTATGCGAGTATTGTCCGAGATCCAGAGGCTGCTTTTCTTTGTCCTCTGCTTTTATATAATAGCTTAGCGGGTTTTTGAGTTATTTTCATTCTTGCTGATTTTGGTGGTTCTTAGGAAATTTGGACCTTTCTTCTATTTTTCTTTTTTTATTGATATATTTTCGCAGTGGGATTTTTCTTGTTTTTCCATTATCTACATTTTGTATTGGATTATTTGACTATATTGGAGGTTTTCCAAGCCTTACTAAGCCCCCGTTTTTTGCATCCCTCACTAGGACTGTGTTTTTGGCCACACCCACCTACAGGCGCTCGGGTCCATCACAGGGTTGAAGGCTTCGTTTGGCTTCCTCCAAATATAAACCTGGCCTGATGTATGAAATAAAACAAGCTGATAAGTCGTTAAAAAACCTGCTCCAGGCCTCTGGGTGGGGACACCGGGCCTGACAGCACCCCAGCTCTATGACCCAGGGGGCACCGGAGTCATACCCTGATGCAATCAAACAATCAAAGACTTCTTTTAAAAAAAATTTAAAAAAATAAAAGGTAGAATGGATTTGATGTTGGTGCACTAACTCTTTCAGAGTTTTCCCTGAAAGGGTGGTTTTGGTTTTAGTTAATAAGTTAGTTGTTGGTTTGTTTTCTTTTATTTTGTGAGAATGCCAATAAAAAGGCGTACACCCTCCCTCTGTGCCTCCGTCTCCAGCCACTCTCAGACAGGGTACACCCCCCCGTGTGCTGTAGTCACACACTCGCGAAACTATTTCTGGTTGAGTACATGTTTTTTTTTTTAAATAAACACATTTGTCACTAGCAATAAGATGTTTGAGTGACCTGGAAACACTTAATCAGCACTAGGTAAAATCTGTGCAGAAGAGAATGAGATGGACACTGAACTATGATATCAGAGAGGCCCAGGTCTACAAGCCAACCAGTGGCTTCCTGGAGTCTGCCTGGATGAGGCTGGACCGGCATGTTGCAGGGCCACAGCTTGGACCAACAACATGTTAATCCAGTATTAAACTTTTCCATGCAGAGAGATGCTACATGTCATAAAGAACCACTCATTCATCTCTGTCCTACACTGAGTGTGGAAGTGCAATGCTGATACCTGAAAGTGCTGCCGTGCAAAGTGAAAATGGGTTGCTTTATGTGGGGTCATCTGCTTTGTTGAAATGTGTGTTTTATCTCCGTATCAGCCACGCTGCACTATCCCCTAATGAGGAAAGGGAAATCATGAGGGCCTGTTAAAGTTATCACAACCCCCTGAAGAACATGCCTATGCCTTCGACGGCAAAACTGCAGGTGCCCAGAAACCCACGGGAGTCACTACTTGGCAAATGACATGACACCGATTCCTACTTCTGCATCCGAATATAATGGCTTAGCATGTGCTCAAAGCTCAGTTTTACCTCAACCACTGACTGAAAACTGACAGATTGTCCAAATGCAGGAACAGCTTCTGAGACTAAAAAAAGCTGTCAGCCAGGTAGAGCCACCAGAGCTTGGGGCCGACAAACTGAGCTCCTCAAAGTAATGCAGGTTTTAGTAGAACCACTTAGTAGCTTATTCCCTCTAATCTTTTCAATAACAGCACGGGTCTTTTTCCAACACAGAGGATGCACGTTTGCACCGCTGACGACTTTAAAAAAAATTTTAAACAAAAATAATAATAATTTCAAATTATAACTCGATCTCGTTTTTTTCATGAACGACAAATGTAAGGCTTCGTTACTTTCCCGTCGCCCATGCGCACGCACACAAGCACACAAACTCACCTCCACCTATTGACCCCAAGGTTAGAGGAGCCAGCAAACCAGGGGTCCAGAAAATAGACACAACGCACTTTCCCAGCTCCCTGCACTGCCTCCCGGAGAGCTGGGTTGTCATGGAGACGGAGACCCTTTCGGAACCAATGGATGGAATTTGGGGCCATAATCTAGTAGAGAAATAGAGAAAAATTTTTATATATGAGGGGTATATATGTAGGGGTAATATGTAAATAGAAATATCTAATGTATTTTATCTTCAGGAAATGAATTATTGCCCATCTACTAAAAGCTACAATTTGTACAGTAGTTCTCCAAGTATTTCAGAACGGAGAATGATCAATATACTGCAGAGTAAAAATGTATTAGTGGGCTGAAATGAATAATTTTAGTTATATTTGTTAGTAAAAAGGTATTTAACCATCAAACGTTAAGCAAAGAATGAAACACTGATATTCAAAATATTAAAAAATTCAAGCTTTCTTAAAATAAAGCCTAAATATAGCAAATCCCTGCAGGTGTACAGCACTTTGTTAATGGTACCAGGTGCCATACCAAGCGCAAATTGTAACGTCCAGTTAATTGTGGTTCGATTACAAGATGAAACGCTAGAGGGCACACTATGACAGCGTATAGCATTAAACAAACTTTATCAATACATGCGTGCAAATCGCAACACGGGACTTTTTTGTAAATTCGCTTTTTAGATTTACTGACTTGCACTCCCATAATACCATATGTTCATGACTCGTTTCAACTGCTGTTAAACTTTTAAAGAATTTTAATAAAAGCATACCTCGGACTAGCAATGTTTATAAAGAGTGCCACGCACAATTGTTACCTCTTGTTCAAATCCGTACTCATGCTAGTGAAGACATTCAAGTATCACTCTTTTAATAAATTCACTGACGCTAGCAATCGTTCATGTTTTGTGCATAACACCTATGCATGGTCAGCGAGTGACCGGTTTAATTTATAGAATTAAAAAAAAACATTTTCGCTGATGTCTAAGCTTCGATTATAAGTAAATTAAATGCCCATCTGACGGATAATACAAATCACCTTAAAGTAACGAACAGTACACTTAAATGAGACCAAACCTGTCCTTTCCACGTCAGCCCATTCACGATGACTGTGAGCCATTACAATATACCACTGTAATACGTCCAGAAATGTCATAGGCAAAATGCCGGGCATTTGGTATATAAAAACACATTGCACCTAGGGTAAAACAGATCACCGTCTACTTTGAAACATTTAAGTTATTTAAGTCGATTATATAAAAAACTACCGTTTTAACCTGCGAAACATAATAAAACCAACGCAACCTCCCTATTGGTTAAAACTAACTATTGGACTATAAATCACCGTCGGAAGTCGAAAACTTCAGTGTATGCAGTGTACAGACAGAGTAAGCATTAATGCCGAGACTGATTAAATGACGTTAAAACTGTGTTAACTACTACTTGCTGGGAATAGCATATAAAGCATACGACATGTTGTTTCTATGAATACAAGGCAATATCACATATCCATGAACCCATCCTTACAATGGCTAGTGCAACGAAATCACCGAAACGCTCCTTTCTCTTTACAGCCGAGAACCGAAAATAGGTCATTCATAACCACGTCAATTTTCACACTACACCATATAGCGTCTCCTGAACGCACGACAGTGATCTTAAGGAAATCATTTAAATTGTTACGAATAAGTCTAATGACTCAAATCGCACATTACATCAGTACTGCTAAAGTTTATACCAAAAACAACACCCTTTGACCAAAAGGGGGTCACCAGCACGTCGGTTATGTAACATGCAACTATAGCGATTGTTTTTCACATCTTATTTCCATTGATTAGAAAACATACTAATATGACTGGCATTACCTTTCGCGAACGTGATATCTATGTCATCCCTGGAGAAAGTATCATTTATTCCATTAATTTGAGGAAGGTATGTGTAGGTTACACTGACTATAGTTTCTATCCAGATCAGCCTGCGCTTTGTCGCCGGTTTCATAAGAGCTGCCACTAGTGCGCCTGCTCCGTTTTTTTATCTCCCTGTCTCAGCGCTCTGGCATGAAAAGCATCGTGCCAAATACTTGTCTCCAATTGGTCAAATCTTCATCACAAGGCGAGTTTACGGTCACGTTTATGCGGCGTGGACTCACAAAGGTTTTTTTTAGGTTTCTAGATTAATGTCCCTTGCATTATGAAGTAAAATATGCCATCTAGACTGTGTTGATATAATGTATTGTGATTATTAGGTAGTTAAATTAAATATTTGATCGCTGCATGGGCTCATTGAAAATGACAAAACTCCGCCCATTTCATTAAGACGTAGATCTTCCGTAATTCCCGGTAGCTATACTACTACCAAATGACGCTAGTAACCAATAGTCCTGTTTTTCGGTAGTTGTTTGCTGGAGCTACCAAAGATTAAAATCGATGGCGCTGTCTAAACTGTGTTGGTAACTCGCGGATAATTTTTTAATATTAAAATTTTTCGCGGTTGATTTATGGCATAAATACCATGTTTCGCGAAGATTTCACGGTTCTTTACATACAATATATAAAACAACGTTTAGCCTACTATAGCTATTGTATTATACTATATATTTCGTGCAAAACACAAGAACACTATTTATTTTTTTTGCTTAACATTATGAAATGAAACTGCTAAATGTCAACATGCAAAATCCATTCTTTGCTATGCCACGTTTGGCATTCATCGATTTCACCAAAATTGTAAGCCAGCGCTTTGCCAACTTGTAGGTTTAGAAAGTGAGTCCCAAAACTCGGGCTGCGACCTAAGGCTATGGTTGGGACCAAATAAGTTGTGGACCTGCTGATGGCACTATACACATCAAATCACATATTTCCTTTTATAAGTAGAATAAAATACTTACAAAAATGCGATTAGCGGCTTTGTCTGTAACATTAAACTTATAACTTAAAGTAATGCCAAATGGCCACATAAAGACCACCGACCTGATTCGCATCGCAGTGACTGCGGTTTAGTTTTTAAACAAGCTGTTTTATCTGAAATTCACATTTAATTTGGAATAATACAATTTCGCGGAAGTTGTATGTCAATCGAAATTTAGTATACGTCTACAATTAACCCTAAGAATTAATCTACTTAAATCATTTTACGACTATTTCTAAAGAATGTCCACCTAATTCTCTTGTGGGCAGAAGATCCAAAGGTGAGAGGTCCCATAAAGGCTTGAGAATCGTTCTTCATTTTATAAGTAGATTACTGAACTCTGCGAGTGCCACAACCAAGACTTTAAGAAAGTCTAACGCGGTGTATAAGCTCCCTACCGAAAACAGTGAGTGGACTGTGAAGTAGAATATACACCTCAGATCCACGTACTGGGACGGTTTCTTAAAGTTGCTATCGCGGTCTCTTTTTTAAAGAATGTTTGAAAAATGCAAGCTATATCATACTCAATAGGGTTACCATGCAACTGTTTAATCTAGTTTTTCAAACTGCTTGGTTTTGTATGTTTGACATATAGTACTGTGCAAAAGTCTTAGGCATCTGTTATAAAATTCTGTAAATTGAAGTTGCTTTAAAAATTGATGAAAAGTTTAAAAATAAAAACTGCAAAGGGCAGTAAATGGTAAAGACATTTTTTTTTAAAAAGAGAACCAAAAAATAAAATTCAATATTTGGTGTGACTAAATACTGCTTCTATTATCTTAGGTAGGTAGATCACGGAGAGCATCTTGGAGAACTTTCCATAGTTCTTCTACAGACTTACAGACTTTTTCCGCTTTTCCAGGTAATCCCAGACCGCCTCGATGATGTTGATCAGGGCTCTGGAGGTAAAACCATCTGTCGCAGAGTCTTCTTTTGGAAAAAGAGTGTTTGGAAATCTAAAATTGTTTTTATACTTACATACTAGTGCTGAAGACAAAACATAAATATCATTGACAAAATTTATGTTTAAAAAAAAGCTAGGGTGCCTAAGACTTTTGCACAGTACTGTATAAGTAAACTATAAACTTTTCACCCCAAATTTAAGTACATGGTTGTTTGCTTTTATCCTCCATTGTCTTAATTACAGGGACAAAAAAAAAATATATATATATATATACTCTAATCTTAGTCTGTCAGATCAATTAATATTCTAACTAGCTAGCCAATATTCATAAAAACAAACACTGTTATTACAATAGTAGAAAAATAATTTTAAAAACCCGTTTGTGCCACGCGTCCGGCTAGAGTACGCACGGGAGAGGTCCGGGCACGCCCATCAGCACCGGCTGAGGATCAGGCTA
>JAOVYW010005553.1:0-12178 GCA_025775045.1 Hiodon tergisus
AGGACGATACACACCAAGTGTGTTTAAATCCTATTCGATTATGGCAACCGCTAATGATTTTTTGTTGTTGTTTAACAGACAGTCGGTGTACTACTGAAGATTTCTCATATCGGCTCCAGCTCCTGGATTACAATAACTCTGGGCCTGTCAGCTTTTATACAGACCTTGTAAGGCAGCAGAGGCCTGAACCCAGAAAGCTACTGTCGTAAACCACAGCGTTCGACGCCAGAGGTGCGGGAGTGGGGCGTTTGCTGTCAGTGAGACAGTAGATAAACATGCTATAATATAGGAGTTTACCTGGGAAGTCAGCGGGTGGGAAGGGGTCCTTGACTTCATTGACATTCGATTCAAACTCATCCACTTTAAGCTGGAAAAACGACAACACAGCAGAGACGTATGTCAATGTAACATTCAGCAAAAGAAAAAAAAATTAATGATATAATATTAACATTTTGATGCTGACGGCATACATGACCTCAAACAGAGTCAGTCTGCTTGACTTGATGAAAACTATCTCCAGATTTTATAAAGAACAGAATCAAGCTTTTGGAATTTCGCCCACTAATGCTTTTAAAAGTCTCGCTTGTAGTAACTCACTGAGTCACAGTCCCGGAGTCACAGACATAGTCACAATCACTGAGTCACAGTCACTGAGTGTTAAAGGAGGCTGTCCTGTCTCTCCTTGCCTGGTTAACTTCACTGTCCATCCAGGGCTCATTAAATCACACGCTCTGCTGCATTAGCATTTTGCCACACAGCCACAGAAGTAGAAAAATCTGCTTAAGTTGACATCCCCTGACCAACCCTGCTCCTGTGAGGGCGGTAAACCTGTCACTGCAGAGACTCACCTTGGCTGTGGTGGGCATCCCCTCCGCTTTGGCCCGCTGCTCTGCAAGCTTCTTGGCCAGGAGAGCCCTCTCCTCTTCGGCCTTATCTGGTAAGTTTTCTCTATTGGAAGTTGCAAAAGAGAGGGGAAGTAAATATGGGGTCTGTTAATTGGGGCATTTTTCTTATTTCTGTTATTCATACTTTAACTGGGTCTAATTTAAAGCCCTCCCAGGATGAAAAATGTAATTCCCCTGTCCCTGCCTGGTGCAGCAGGCAGTTAGCTGATTGGGGCAACACGCTGTAAGCTGACTGGTGCTTACCTAAGGAGTTTTCTGCGTTTCTTTTCCTCTGCCTTTTCCTTTTGCGCTGACGTCAGACTTTCTGCCTCCGCCAAGTTGTCCACGGCGATGGCGAGGAAGACATTCAGGAGGATGTCTGTATAGAAAGTCAAGGGGAGCTCTGGCAGGACTGCATTGCACCAGTAGAACAGTGAATCTTCACAGCATAACACCAGGTGAACTGTAGATCTACCATTAATAGCACCAGGTGAACTGTAGATCTACACTGCATAGCACCAATCTTTATTACATAGCACCACCAGTATTTCCAGCATGCAGAGCATGGTATAAGTTATTCATAGCGCAAATATGTACAGCTCTGTAGAGCACCGTAGTCATAAAACCGTGCAGCTCTGTAGAGCATCATGGTCATAAAACTATGCAGCTATGTAGAGTGGTAGGTGTAAACCCTTGCAGTCATTTGCAGAGCTATAGTTCTGTAGTCCTGGTGATGCTTTAATGATACTAGTCTTGTCATGCCCCTCATATCTTGTCTTGACCCAGAGCCGAGCTGAATCACTTACAAGGCTGAACTTTGACAAATCAGGACAACACTGAGGAAATTAGCGGTTAGAAGCAAACCAGAAGCCATGCTCGCTCTGTGGGGGGAGCCAGTCGTGAGGGATACAGTTGCCGCAGACAAAGAGGATGACAAAGTAGATGCTGACCAGGATCCCCGGGATGACTGGCCCTCCGTGGGCCATGATCCCGTTGTACATCACAGAGTTCCAGTCCTCGCCTGTGAGGATCTGAGGACAGCAAGAGAAGGACAGGGACTGATCTGAGACCATCTCCTCAGATCTTTGGATCTCTCAGATCGTTCCGTTACATCTGCACAGTAATAGCTTTGCAGGGCGTTCATTTGAAAACTTTTTAAATGAATGTGACCATGAGGAATATCAAGTTGCTTTTTAATTCACACTTGTGAATTACCTGGGGATTTACGTTACATCTAAATAACTAAATCATGCTTAGAGTTATGTAATTTCTGTTAATACATACCGGAAAATATTAAATTATAAACGAATAGGTACGACTGCTTATTATCAAGCATACTCAGGTTCAAAGAAGGAGATTCATTCCAGGTAATTTCCTTATTTCACTCTATTCTACATTACCATTTAAATGACCACAGTAAAGGTAATCAACATGGTCCTTTTTCTCTGTCAGATGGCTCTGACATCCATTTTCAGAGCAGGCCCCCAGAAGACAGGGGCAAAATTTCCACACCCTGTTACCTGGAACACAGTGATGAGTGCCTGGGGGAAGTTGTCAAAGTTGCTGCGGCGCACCTCCTGGTCAGGAAAGTTGAACTTCCCCCCAAACACCTGCATGCCCAGGAGAGCGAAGATGACGATGAAGAGGAAGAGCAGGAGGAGCAGAGAGGCGATGGAGCGCACTGAGTTGAGCAGGGAGGCCACCAGGTTGCTTAGGGATGCCCAATACCTGAGGACCAAAGGCACAGAACGGAGAGGAGCTGAACATCGCGCATGGAATTCAAGGGTAGGGATTTATTATTCATTATTATTATTCATTATTATGTCATTATTTATTTGTTTGTTTATTTATTCATTTAATTTCCTGCTCAAATTTGGTTTCTGATTCTTGTCTTCTCTGCTCCTGGGTGAGATGCTGAGTTGGAATGGCACCATTATATACCCATTGTGAATTAACGTGTCCCCCAGCATTGTTGAAGGAAAAAAAACGTGTCTGGAACAGACTACCGTCCCACCCCCTTGCTTACTTTGTGATCTTGAAGAGGCGCAGAAGCCGGATGCACCTCAGCACAGAGATGCCCAGCGGCGACATGACGTCCATCCGGACTAGGATGAGCTCCAGGATGCCCACGGTCACCACCAAGCAGTCAAAGCGATTGAACAGAGACATGAAGTAGGAAGGCAGGCCCAGGGCGTACATCTTCAAGAACATCTCCAGGGCAAACAGTGATAGCAACACCTTGTTGGCCGTGTCTGTGGCACCAAAAAAGGGAGGTCAGGTGTGAATGGGAACCTAACATAAACAGAAAGTTGACAAAGGCAGCAAGATGTCGATGCAGATGTTTAAAAACCTGTAATAGGTTTACATTGCGATGGACATTATCGGCAGACGGTTTCATTAGTGACTTCACTTCCTGTGTACGCAGCAGACCTTGACAGTCGGTGAGCCAGTCTGGCTGAAAGTGGTGCTCAGTGGCAATGGCCAGGGTGTTAAGGAAAACCAGCAGGATCACCAGCCAGTAGAAGCCTTTAGACTTCACCCAGGTGTGGCACTTTCGGCGGAAGAAGCGATTCCATCGGCGCCCACGGCGACTGAGAGGGAAGGAGGGTATCATCAACAAATTCCATAGGCACCGCCCACCCCAGAGGAATCACATACTCCATAGGCACCGTCCCACCCCAGTGGAATCGCCTACTCCATAGGCACCGCCCACCCCAGTGGAATCGCCTACTCCATAGGCACCGCCCACCCCAGAGGAATCGCCTACTTCATAGGCACCACCCACCCCAGCAAGAACCACTTCAGAGGCATCAGACATGCACTCACAAGTAGTAAACATAACGGCTCATTCCCTCCAGCTCAAACAGGCTATCTGCTTCCGAGCTTCCCTCCTCCAGGGGCAGGAGTCCTGAGGGGTGGAAAGGGGGAAGAAAACGGCTGATAAACCCGAAAGACCTCTTCTATTTTTTACTTCCAATGTACCGATGACTTTCAAGATGGTTTTCTTTTTAACAAGTTAATACTAAACAAAAAAGTTAAACATTCTCAAATTGACACAATTGTTTAAATTATTTTTTTAGTTCCTTTGAACTTGAACTCCGGGCTACATGTTGTACACTGAACCAGGAACAGTCTGGGAGTTTTCCCTAAATATGCTAAGCATCGAAAGCCTAATTCACTTCAGGTATGACAGGTGTGCATTGCTTCACATATGCTACAAATCAACATGACTTGAAAGGGGTAATTTCTATATCAAGACGGATGGAATTTGACGGACAGGAGCACGTGCACAGATGCACACTTGCACGCACTCATGAATACGCACACACAAATACAGGACCGGTGACGTGTCAAGGTGTATGACTTCATAAATATCTTTGAGAGAATTAAAAACTCAGAGGGCAGAACCTTGTCCCTCCTGGTCGTTGTCCATGACTTCGCCCTGGGTGATCCACTCCATGTAGCCCTTCAGGTCCTCATCCAGCTGCTGTCTCTCTCTCAGCTTCTGAAACTGCCCCCTCGACTTGGCCTTCTCTCGCTCCTTGGTGAACTCACTGAGGGACACGCCAGGAGTGGGGAGAAGGAGGGAAGCAAAAGAAGCAGTCAGAGAGGACATTACAGGTCAGGTATACCATGCACCTGGGGAACCCAGGAAATCTGGGCCAGTTTCAGTTTAGGGCCAATGAGTCTAGGTCTAGGTCTAGACTCTGGAGTGCTCCCTAATCCACATTGGGTGCGTGGCGAGAGCTACTGACCCACTGAGTACGCCCAGAACAAGGTTGAGAATGAAGAAGGAGCCCAGCAGGATGAGGGTCACAAAGTAGAGCCAGGGCCACTCGTTCCCTATGGCGTCGTTTACCTGGGACAGGACAGAATCAAGAAAGCGCGAGAAAACCACTGTGAGAAAAACAAGAGAGCGACGAAGAGTGAAAGAGAGGGACAGCGAGAGCGAGAGAGAGAGACAGAGAGACAGAGAGACAGAGGGAAAGAGAGATGGAGAGACAGAGAGACAGATAGATAGAGGGAAAGAGAGATGGAGGGGCAGCGGGGTAAGAGGAACAGAAGAAAAGAGGGACAGAGAGAGAGAGAGACAAAGGGAACAAACGGGACACAAAGAGAGGACTTTTAAGCCCTGTCTCTGTGCAGCCCATGCATGTTTGCCACCCAGCCAGTAGGGGACGCTGACTCACCCAGTAGAGCACATCGGTCCAGCCCTCCATGGTAATACACTGGAAGACGGTGAGCATAGCAAAGCCAAAGTTGTCAAAGTGGGTGATGCCGTAGTTGGGCCCGGGCCAACCTGGCCGGCACTCAGACCCGTTGAGGGTGCAGCGCCGCCCGTTGCCAGCCTGGGCGCAGGGTGCAGGCTTCTCATTCTCCACCACAGCCATGATGTCTGTGAATGGAACAGGGCCTGTTAGGCCTAACTGGCAATGGGTGGCATTACTTGACTCAGTAGGGGTATAGCGGTCCTTTACATAGAATGTCATTTTTCAATGAACAACAGTATTTAGTGCTGTAGTAATGACGTATTAAAGTTATTATCAACATATTAACAATATTCTTGTTTTTTTGGCCATTTTAATAATTGACATGGTCTTAACATGGTGCTAAACATGATTGATTAGAAAGATCTAAGGTGTTTGGCCCGTCCCATGCCCATCTGACTGGCCTGTGCCGGTGTAATAGCAGGTCTTGTGCATTTTGCACTTGAAGAGCTCCAGGCCCACGATGGCGTAGATGGTGACCATGAAGAACACCAGTAGGGCGATGTGCATCAATGGAAGCATTGCCTTAAGGATGGAGTTCATCACCACCTGCAGGCCTGGAGGGGAACAACAATTCCACCGGATGTCAGATTCAAATCCTGACTAGATGAAAAAGCAGATTCATTCATATGGCCACACCAAATAAAAAGGCTCTTTAACTTTCAGCTACAGAAATAGGCCCTTTGGGGGATGGGGAGCGGGGTCAATGCAGCCGGTGCTCTTACTGGGCACCCCCGAGACAAGACGCAGTGGCCGGAGGACCCTGAAGGCTCTCAGGGCTTTCATGTCGAATCCGCCGCCTTTCTCCTCCACCGGGGTGCCAGCTATTTTGTTGATTGTGTCCAAGGCAACTGTGAAAAGCCTGTGGTGGGGATAAACAGAAGATCTGAATGAGCAAAGGCCGCAGAAGGGAGGAGGGCAGTCAGTATGCTCAGATCGGCTGCGGAGACCAGACTGTCATCCATCAGAGCCTTAATGACATCACAGATTGGCTAGTTATTTGCCAAAATCAACCATCACCGGAGAGTTCATTGGTGCTTCAGGAAGTAATCTTCTTTCAACATCACACAACCGTGACAGGAGGTGAGGAAAAGTGAGATTCATTTCATCCATGGAAGACGAGCTGAAGGGGTATTTGTGTCAGCAGGTTGCTCAGTTGGATGTGTGACCATCTGAGTGAGCGAGCGTCCGGCCTGGCTCGGCTTACCCCATGAACACGATGACGAAGTCTAGTATGTTCCAGCAGTTCCGTAGGTAGGCCCCTTCGTGGAACAGCAACCCGTACGCCACAATCTTCAGAGAGCATTCCAATGTGAAAACGATCATGAAGATATACTCCAAGCTCTCCTGCAAAGAGAGAGTAAGGGGTAATTTATTGGATTCTCCGGTTCGGTGTGTGTGCTCCTCTGTTTCTGTTTAATCGTTTACCGACAGCGTGGCTGAGGCTTTGTGGTTTCTATTCCTCTTTCTATGTCTTAGAGAACAGAGGGAAACAGCCACTGATACACATTTTATCTATACATTCTTTTATGTATAGATTCATAAGTTATGCTCATAATATCCTAAATTTCTGTTCTGTATCCTACATAGTGTCATTTATGGGTCTGTTACAATAGGCCAAGAAGCATGCCTTTAACCAGACTTCTATTAATTTGCCTCAGTGTGTTTTAAAAGATGCTCTGAGGGGGTAGGTTTCTACTGGATAGTTTTAAAATGTCATTAAAAACAACACACAAACGCAACGTGAAGCAAAGTGCAGTCCTCACGGACACCATCACGAAATGAAGTCATTCCTGACATATCCCGGCGCCCACCAAAAGCATGACGTCATGCTGCTCTGTCCAATCACCAGACCACTGGATCAGACCCATCGCCCCACCTCGGAGAACTGTTCTCCTGCCCCTGCATGGGGTTGGGTGTGGAGCTACAGTACAGTGGAAGGGAGCTGGCTGGCAAGCGCAGTGTAGCACGGGGCTTAAGGCACAGAGTTTTACTGCTATTTGTGAAAGGATGCACCCATCCTGGTTGTTGGGTTCTTCTGAGAGGAGAGAAGCTGGGTTTTCTTCCTCGGCATTTTCCAGAGGCAGGGGGTATTTGTGCTCGGCCGAGGACCTGCGACGCTGTCAGGGACCCATGACGAGCAGCACCATGTATGGTCACCCTCCCGACCGCGTTACAACCCACTGACCGCCGGGGGGGGAGGGCAGGGGCGAAACACAAAAAAATAAGATTCCACGGGCCTCTGTTTACATCTGACCCCAGCAGGGATTAATAACCTTTATGATTAGTTTATCTGCTGGAGGACATGAAAACAGGACCTGGTGCAGTTTTTACATGTATTGATGTTGTACCTAGAACAGCAAAGCCCACTGCTTTATAGTACAGCTTACTTGGCTCAGCTAACAGGCTATATCACTGTGAATTTCAATATGATTCCACAACAGCTGAAATAGTCCGGCTGCACTGCATTCAAAATAAGTGTGTGAGCATTGCTTCTCCTGGGAATTTAACTGGCAACTTCCCACTATGCCACACAGCTTATAAATACTACTATATTCTCTGGTTTCTACTGAACACTGATCAAGACAGCTATGGTTTGGTATGGCCGTGTTAGAATAGTTCTAGTATAGTAATGAGCTGGAGTTTGAATCGCTGAGTCGCTGACCATATCTACTGCCTCCAAAAGCTTGATGTGTCTCTCTAACCGAAATTCTTGCCTAGATTGATTGTCAATCAGTTGGTAACAGTAGGCTATAAGTAACAGTAGGCTACGTAAAGTTGTACAAAATGCTTGTAAGTTTCTAAAAACAATGCTTAAAAAATAGGATATTGGACATAAGGTTAAAAACACAAAATTAAACCCATTTTTTGCCAAAACATATACTTTTGTTGTTTGCCTAAAAAAATGATATTTTACATGCACTGTTTGTTAAGTTACGAAGAGATGAAACGAGTGATAACGTTTGCCCTTTTAGCTCATGAGGGGCCAATGGCATGTGACACATTTAAAAGCAGGAACATCAGCAGTTTATCTTTAGCGTCTGTGCTCAAGTATGGCCCCCTGAATGCCCTCCCACAGTGACGTCACGCACCCAGATTAAATATAAGAAGTTTAATAGTGCATGGACCTGCCTGGCCCAGGACCTGTCATCTGTCTTGGCTCTTGGATGTAGGGCAGATTTTTAGACCCTGCAGCCTGTTGGCTGTGCTGACAGAACAGTTTAATAAGGGGCTAATGATAAGGGCTGTGATGGCACACACCTCGGCAGACACCAAAGCAAACAGATTGTTGTCAAATGACCACTTATCATCGAAATCAGTGTCGTAATAAGTCCTGCGGGATGAACCAGGTAGACTGCAGTCACTAAAGGAAGTAGTACGAGAAATCTTCCAGTTTTCTCCCCAATTTGGAATTTATAATTATGTACTTATAGTCCTGGGTACTTGCGTAAACCCCAGGAGCCATTGGATAACAAAGGAGCCAGAAGTTCCTCAAAATCCTGTCTCCACATCAAATTGTATTTAACGTGTGCACAGTACAAGGGTTCAGTGTTGACTGGAGGACAGGCACATCCTCTGACAAAAATGCTAACCGGGAGCCCAGAAGTCAACATAGGTCATGCTCCGCTGGAGGTCGAGAACTACCCAAGCTGATTTGAACCGTCTCAAACATTCTATGGTGGTTTGGGACTCCACTGTCAGTTCTGGATTCTTCACAAACGTAAAGGACACGTGGAAAAGACAATGGCGATCATGGTGACCCCCAGCAGGACATCATCCCTGGAGATTCTGGGAGGTATGCTAAAGTCCCGTCCTAACAGGTGATAATGGCCCACCAAGTGCTAAGCGTCCCAGAAATCTGTCAGCTGAAAGCTCACATGGCCGGAGTGGGGGGAGGAGCCCGCGCGTCTTTTGTTGGAACATTGCACATGACTGCGGGGGAACGCTCACCAGGTTGGAGTTGGTGCTGTTGGTATCTTCCTCAGGCATGGGCAGGAACACGGCCAGGGCAACACAGTTGGCAAAAATGGTCAACAGGATGATGGCCTCGAAGGGCCTGTAGGTCATCGCTCAGGGAAACAGGGGTTGCTAGATACAGACACGTCGAGAAATCTGCCCACCTGCCCCCTCAGGAAAATACAGAGTATAGCAGAGATGCCATATTCCTAACCAATATTCAATACATAATTTAGTCAAGGAGCTGTTGAGAAATATATATATGGAGCACCATGCTATATTCTGAATTTCAAGCTGACTGGTTTAATGTTGCATGCCTTAATTTCCTTCCCCTAAAACATAATTATGAAACGCTTATATCAGCTGTATATCATTCATATAATAAAATAATAATAAAGTAAATATAATTATAACATACAGAATTATCATAATGTGGTGCCACAGTCGTTTAATATTACAATACTAGGTTAGAGAATCTCTTTAATGTGGATTGTGTGGGGTTTGGCAATTTCTGAGGGGCTTTCTAGTTGATAGAACATGAATATTTTGGATATGACATGATATGAACTTGCAGCCTTTTATACAGATAAAAAACATTGTATGATCCCAGGAGGAAGGGTTCAAATAACCCAACATGAGCCTTAAAAGTAGTGAACGCGTCTCAAATCAAATAATATTAAAATATTCACTAAAAGTCTAAAATGCATGCAATCAATGTATATAGTAACAGTGCCCCATTTTTCAAATTAAAACATCACAAATCAGCCACAGACAAGGGCCAAAGTTCTTACGCTACTTCTCTGTTTATAGATTCTCTGTCTCTCCTGATTTGACAGTATCCAATTTGTTCCTTCCTCAGGTTTTTTTAACCAAATTTACCAAAGTCGGTCTCAAACAATGTGGTCACAACTTAAGTCTAGTTTGTGACTATGGTTATGGTTAGGGGTACATGCCAGCCTCAGACATAAAGAATAAGTCGATTCTGGGGTTAGGCTTAAACAGCAGCCCCAGGCGTAAAGTATAAATCGATTCTGGGGTTAGGGTTAAACGCCAGCATCAGGTAATAAGAATAAGTTGATTTTGGGGTTAGGGTTAAACACTAGCCTCAGGTGTAAAGAATAAGTCAATTCTGTGGACGTGAGCCAACCACAGGTTTAAAGGGATTACAGAAATCACCTTTGAAGACTGTTGCCTTCAGTACTGACTGTAACTTAAAACAGGTCATCAATCTGCAGCCCATCGCTTCAGTCTGGAGTCATCCTGTCAACGCACGCACTTTTTGGACACCAGGGGGCTCCCCTGCCAGCTCAGCTCACAGCTCGATTTTGGATGCCTAAGAGCAGCTGCAGAGCCCACAAATATAATCACAACTCATTTAACAGGGTCATGCTTCTAAAATCAGCTTTCATGTATCCTAAAAATGCCAATAACTTTTTATGTTTTATGTTTTATGTTATTCAACGTGGGTTTTGTAACATTCACGTTATAGAAGCACTCCTAATATATTTTGAGTCATGGGGTCGGATCTAGGGTTAGGGTAATGTCACAAGGTCATCAGGCCTGGAACAGCTTTCGATCACATCCTGTTGGTACCTTCCAAAGAATGAAGCATAAATCTAATGAGACAAGGAGGAGGAGCCTTCAGAAAGAAAATCAAGATGGAAAACTTTCCTTTCAGTGGCAAAAACAATGTTCTGAGCAGCAAAACGAGCAGGAGAGGCAAAGGTAACAACTGGAGATAATATCAACCCGCCCATCTTTCTGATGATCAGCATTAAACCCACAGAGAAACATTATCAGCGGACAGCACTGGCCCCTAAAACTGATGTGACCAGACAAGACTTTCCACATCCTTATACTCCCCGGGCTCACTTTAAAAACTCACTCATCTTTTGCACCTCTTTAATTACGTTTTGTCTGTATTATGTCTTAATAAGTCTAGTAGCGCTATACTAAACCCAGGGTGGGGACTGCATGGAAAAACAGCTTACTCAGGGCTGTCTCCATACTGCCTACATCGCAGTGGTATTCTGGGCCGCCCTTTCAGTGACTAAAACGGAACGTCGACGAGCCAGCCGCTTATCACTAAATTAAGGGCTTCATCGGCCGTCATTTAAACAGTGGCTTGAAATAGTCCAGCATTAGTCTGTAGATAAGCGGCCAGACAGTGAAAAGACAGAGGCTTTAATGCTTTGACCGCATTGTCCCAAGTCCAACAGAAAACAAACAGAACGAAAACACTGAAGCATCTCTAAGTTCCCCTGCAGGACAGTTAACATGACTAGACTGTGATACAAAATAAAACAGGTGGTCGCTCTCTCTGAACCCATTTATAGTGTGACTCCTCACTACTCATCTCCATTCCTCTGTGTGTATATGGATGTTTTACATGTGTGCGCATACATTTATGCTAGTTTTGCGTGCGAGTGTGAGTATGTATATATCTATAAACTTAATTTACTTTATTCGTGTGGGCCTATTAGTATTATGTCTTTGCGTGTATATTTCCATGAATTTTGTATAAATTATTAACAAAATCAATTTAAATATGTTTTCTGAGCAGTGTCCATACCCCTTAAATGTTAGTGTTTCTGGCTTCATTCCTCACGGTTCCTTCTTAATTGACAAATGTTTCAATAATACTTTGTACATGTGCGTGCGTGTTTGCGTGCGTGTTTGCGTCCGCGTTTTATTGTGCCTGTAGGCCACTCTCAGAAGGATACTTCCATTCCACGATGTTGATGCAGGCCTTGCGAAAGGGGTTCTTCAGCGTGAAGAAGAAGAGGGAGCGGGCCGGACGCGGGTTTCCTCCCGTGGCCTGCAGCTTCTTCAGTTTCTCCCTCTGCTTCCTCTTCAGCTCCTCCTCGCCCATGATGAAGGACAACAACGTCGGCTCATTGCTGGTCTCCATTCTGTCCACCGGTCCCCACTAAAAACAAAACTCTTTAAAAGTGTTCTCCTTCGTCCTCGGTTCACACTGTATTCCGATTTGGGGGGCGTATTGGGCGGGGGGGGGGGGGGGCTGCCTCTGCCACCAGGTTTCCAGGTGTGCGTCCTCGAGGGCAAAAA
>JAOVYW010005554.1:0-12178 GCA_025775045.1 Hiodon tergisus
TGTGTGTGTGTGTGTGTGTGTGTGTGTGTGAGAGAGAGAGAGACAGAGAGAGAGAAAGAGAGCGAGCGAGCGCGCGCGTGTGTGTATGAGAGAGCGTGTGTGTGTGTGTGTGGGAGAAAGGGAGAGCGTGTGTGTGTGTGTGTGTGTATGAGAGAGAGAGAGAGAGAGAGAGAGCGTGTGTGTGTGTGTGTGTGTGTGTGTGAGAGGGAGAGAGAACACTCACGTGGTTTACACTGTTGGCATCTGCTATAGTTTTGGCCTCTCCTTTTTCTGAATGTGTTCTTTACCCTGCTTTAAAAAGCTCCCAGTCAGAGCTCTTAGAAGGAGGGTTGCAGCTAGTGCACATGTTGGCTCTCCTGCTGCGTGCCCTAGGAGGCAATTGTTCTTCTCCACGGCAACGGAGCCGCTTCTGCTTTGTCTTCAACCTGACTGCTGTCATTTATAATGCTTCCTACTGACCACTGGGTGTTTGAGTGTCGTCTGCTGTCATTTTAAATGCTTCCTACTGACCACTGGGTATTTGAGTGTCGTCTGCTGTCATTTTAAATGCTTCCTACTGACCACTGGGTGTTTGAGCGTCTTCCTGTTCACCTGGTAATTTTTGGTGACCTCTCCTTCAAGTTTCTGTATTTAAACCGAAACATAATATGGGTTTCTTTATACATCTGAACTTCAAAAAAAGTATGAATCTAGGAAAACATTATGCTCTATGAAGGTATTAATGGGTGAATCACTAAAGATGACTAACATCTTATTGTGGCAGATATTGGCTGTGCCTAAGATATACATATACTGTTCGCCATGATTCAGGATTACACGTCCTTGCCTCACAGAGTCAAAAACTTCTACGTTTTTAATTTTATTTCAGACGATGCTGAACACTCCTGGGATCCTGCATTCCACAGCACTAATGATAATTTACCCCAGGGCAGAAACTAATACAGGCCTCTCTTCTCATCCCCTCACAGGACTGAGATATTTCAGCCGGTCGTAACCTCATTGTTGGCTGTGTAAGGTAGGTGACGCATCATGTTTTGTGAGGAACCAGAGATTGCCGTGTCATCGTCTGCGATTAAGGGCCACCTGTGCTGGATATGGGCTGCCATGTTGAATTTGTGATAACAAGATTTAGTTAAATGTTTTCACAGCTGCTGGGACACAGGCTGCCTTCATTAAAAAGTTATAGAAAATCCACCCCATGGATGTTTGCACCTGGACCCCAGTGCCTCTCAATTAATAGAGTTTGTGTGTCCTGCATCAGCGAGTCCATAGAACAAATACTTGGCCCTGCATCCATCACTACATCAAATCTACACAAGCGTGCACATGCGTAGAGATACAAATGCATTCAGACACTGCTCCAGCCACGCACATGCACATACATGCATGTGCTCACTAATAGATCTATGCTGCAATATGCATGCAAAGGGCAGTCCCTATGTGTGTATTTTTCTTTTTTATGTCTGTCAGTCAAAAGCAGCAGTTCTCTTATCTATGTTTAGCTCTATGGTATGCATATCTTATTATTCCTCAATACATGATACATAAACCAATGGCTGCTCTCTGAGGAGGAGTCTTGTTTGATGGACAACTATACTTACTTTGATCCCCTAGCTGTCCAGCAGGCCCAGTGGCTTGTTTAATGGGCTCAGTAGTCACCACTGGGTGAAGGCTGCAGCCAGGAACTCAGTTGCGATGCTTCCTTGGCCCACAACAACGCAGCAGGATTATAACATGCTCCACTCGCAGGAATCAGGGCTTATCTAATTATTTTCTCTTCGGTTGTCAGATATCAGTTTACCTAAGTGATGGACGGTTCGGAATGCAAAAATTCCTTATATGAATTAATTATGAATTAATGTCCGAATGTCTGAAAGAGAATGTTCCTTTTTAGAACCTCCTGTTTTGAATGACATTTGAATGACTTGGCAGAGGCTGGCGGGCGAGCTACACTGTGCTGGTGTCCGTGGCTGCAGCAGCAGTACAGCTTTCAGTTCTCAGAGCTGCCTCGGCTGTCTCCTATAGTCGAGAGGAGGGGAGCGGCTGCCTGCGGCATTGTCCTGGGTGACACACGCGTGTGCATGCTGACGCACACATACGCACGTGTACACACGCTGGTAGCTCCACGGCCCAGGTGAGAGAGATGATACAGACCAGCAGTTTTATTCCTTTTTCAGTTTAATTTGGGTTCATTAGACCCTCCCATAGGAATATAATTGAATTAGTGTACACACAGAATGCGTACACAGACACTGCCACAGCCACAGTATGTATGTGCAGTAAGTGTGCGACGACTATTAAGCAAGGTTGTTTGAATAACTCAATCCGCCATACATTGTAATATTGCGCAGATGGCTGCGCCTCCCCTGTACTGGATCTGGGGCATTAAAGATTCACGGGGAAGCCGGCATGGCCAACTGCTTTTACAGATAAGGGCACAGAGCACAGTCTCTCTGCATGAGCTCTGTGTGGGCTGGTCGCCTCTTATACTGGGGTTCATATGCACAGTCAAATAGATTCTAGTCTCTTTTGCGTGACAATGGACAACGATGAGTCACGGCCGTTCACCTGTCCCAGTTCGCCAGTTGCTACGAGAGAGGCCAGTGCTCAAATCCCCTCTGGGGTGTGAATAATTATGAGAAGGAGACGACGCAGTTTGACCAGAGCGTGCAGCTCTATCCCATAAACAGCCATGGGCAAAATGGGAGGAGAGAGCTACCGAGCTAATCTGTTTTTGATTAAATTCTGAGGAAACTGAACACACGGTGAACTTGAGTTCAGCTTTTGAACATCATAGCAGTTTTACCACTTCTAGTAACAAGACCATGACAAAATATGATCTTGGTCATTTTTATATTTGTGTCTGACTTCATTTTCTAACCAACGAAGAGGAAACTGGGGCAAGTACTGGCTTGCTATTCCCTTTTAGTAGTTGCCAAAAAAGTCTAAATAACTTAAATTAAAATTAAATGCAAATGTGCTTTGGAACCAAAAATACAAAGCCCTGAATCAATTTTGGCTTGTATTTCACAGGGCCTTATTTCAACGTCCGTGTCATTTCCCTGTCTCTCATTATAACGTGGTCGAAAGTAGAGGGTTACAGCTCTGACCCCCGTGTATCACCCCTGTGGCTGCTAGGAATGTTCTGCTTGTGTCCAGCTTATTACGTCTCTACCCCGAGCAGCACTTAATGTCTCTCCTCATGAACAGCTGAAAACCTGCATGTATAATGCTATTACAGAGGTTGTACAGATATGGTATGGTGATAAAATAATCCAGATAATTGAGAATCTTTAGCCTTTTTAACCTGCATTGTTTCATATTTCTGAAATGATCATTTACTGTATTCTTCTGTATTGAAGACAACCAATGGGGAGTTAACAGCATTTAAAAGTTCCTAGTGTTATTTAGATAGTGGCATTTCAACCAGGTTATTGAACACATGATGATAACCCCCACTTTTTCTCAATAAATATACAGGGTTTGCTAAGTTGAGTGAGTTTTCATACTTGTACCTATGAGGGGATTCCTATAGAGCCCTTTCACCCCTACCCTCTGTGAGTTAATTACTGCCCTTCTATTGGCTTATTTTGAATGGGTCTTCACTACAGCAGCAGGAGGCGGCGGAGGCACTCCTTTTTTCACTATTTATCTTACAGAACTGGGTCATGTATGAGCTCTGTGTGCTGCTATTTTGTAATTTATCCAGTTCTGTGTTTGATCCCCTCAATGGCAAGGCTATGTGATCGTGGGCTGTGATTTCGTACCCTGTCTGCACAGTATTCCCCAATCAAACACGATGGGCCGATAAACCAAGTCATGCGTCTATCATTGGATTGTTTTGGTTGAGGAACAGCACATCAGCATGCATGTTTATCGGGGCATGTTGCATGTTATTTTAAAGATTGACTTGCGATTTCATAATGTAGATAATGCGATTTCAATGCATACAAATCTCCTAAAGGCTCTCGGCTCCGGCACAGCTACCCATAGGGCATCAGGAAGGGATCTACTGTTGGCTTTGGAGAAAAAGAAAATAATCTGCAGCAAATGTAATATTAAATGTGAATTTAAACTTTTAGCTGAACAAAATAGCCCGCCTCTTAGCCGCCCTAAATGTATTGATTTATTCAGTGGCCTGCCATTAATATTGCCAAAACTGGCTGATGTACAGCTGCTGGAGTATTTTTATTTTCATTAAGTGTTACATTACAGAGACGTCTCTCTGCTGTTTAAATCTCTAACCTGTGTGCATTACAGAGGTAGAGATAGGAGAGTCATACATTATCAGATAATTAAGTTAGAGGTATAAATATGGCTGGTTTTGAACAGTTTGATATACGTCAGTGTCGTGGTGCTGTTGATGTCATGTTATTTTTGTCACTGACCTTACCTGAAAGTAAATGCTACATTCTGGGATTCATTGACATCTGTCTCCTGCCTTCTGACTTTACCCTCCAGCCTGTAAACGCATAGCATTACAGATGAGGATACCATTCCTGCTTTACACAGCCAGTTTGTCAAATCTTACCTCATCTTCTACTTGGTCAACATATTTAGCTAGCTTGGTAAGATAATAAGACAGGAACTGCTTTTAGTGTCTGTCTGTAATATAACACTTGTAGGAACATTGGTACTGATCCCCTGTACACAAAGCAGGAGTGTTCACATTACTGTGTTGTACAGATTCCATTATGGAGTTTATGTGCCTTTTTTATTGCTGGCAACTAAAAGCATGGCTTGATTAAATGAATGCTTACATTTACAGCTATTTGTACTTCATATTTTGGCTTTCAAGGTAACAAACCTTGTTAAAATGTAACCAATTAAAATGGTTACAAATGCTTTATGGCTCTAAATCCTTGGCAGAGCATACAAGTCTTTCTCGTTTATTTTCATAATCTATATGTTTGTTGCAGTTTGATTGAGATTCTGAATGGTGGTTGCTATTAATGGTAAGGTTAAAGCAGACAGTACTACATTTCAAGGTTAAGAACCCTGGCTGTTATTTTCCATTGAATGTATTTACAACAGATGTTTCCCATAATGCAACGGCCAAGCTTTCCATTGCCATCATCTCTATGGCAACCGGTTTTAATATGAGAAAAGTGCTCGATGAGCTAGCTACACCTCCTGAATATATTTCAACATATTTAACTTTTCAGAAATAATAAGATATATAGCTGTAAGAGGAAGCAGTGGAAGCAGTTGCAACTGCTTTTGTAATATAGAATATTTTCATGCGTGTTTATTAATGATTTTTTTAATCTGGTGTATATAAAACAATGGTGTACTTATGTACTCATGTAGGTGTACGCTATGTACGGCAGGTACGTATGCTCATGAATCAGGTTGTGCTGTGTGTGTCTCTGAGAGGGAACGCGGCGAGGAGTTTGGTCACGCTCAAGTAGGGTTTAATCGGTGTGCGGCGGCGCCCAGAATAGGCACAGGCCCGTGGAAGTGCAATGCAGATGCACTAGTTCTTAAGTGCTGTTAACGCTGTGCAGTAGCTGCCGCAGTGAAACACTGTGTAATAAATGGGATGTGCTGAAATACTGCCGCCCAGACATGTCGATGTTCATTTAATTGAGGATTTGTTTTCTTAAGGATAAGTAAATTAATTCAATTTGACTATAAATACAGATGCTATCTGTTTTATAGCCTCACTTCTATGGATTAAATGGGAAAGCCTCATCAATACTGAGCTTATAGTGGGAAAAACACTAACTGCGTTGTGACATATATTTAAACGGTACCAATAATCCAATTACGTCATGCCTTTTTATAGTTTTTTTTAACCTTGTTACTGTGTAATTATTTTATTAGAAGTTTAAAGTATGTTTAACTTGGTATTGTGTGACATTAGCGGCAAGTAAGTTTAACTCCGTACTGTGTAATGCCTCTTTCTCTGCACTGTAAATAATCCAGGATAGGGGGCGTAGATGAATAAATATCTCCGTAAATCTAAATGGGGGGCGGCTTTTGCCCCACTAAAAGTCTTTCCCCATGAAAGGGTTTTTCTAATGCGGCCGTTGAGAGAGAGCCCCCTTTTCCTGCGTTCCCAATTCCAAGCGCTGGTCCTCAGGGAGGAAGCGTCTCACACGGAACCCTACAGTCCAGTGGGTGCTGCAACGCACACTTTTCCCGTCTCGGACCCTAGCAGAACACTAGCAGAATCTAATGGCTGTTGAGTCATCTTTTAGTGACATGTATTTCGCTCTCTCTCTCGAGCTATTTTTAGCTCCTCTGCCTCCCCTGCGCTTGACGCATTTAACACTTTGAGTCCCGGCCCCTCGCTACTGGAGGTGAATTTAGACGTGTTTTGAATTTGGAATTTAGACAATTTTTTACGAGAAATTGTAAATCATACTAAAGATATATTGTTAATTATGTTCATATTATATAGTTGTATCGTGTGTAAAACGTGTGTGTGTATATATATATATATATGTATGTATATATATATGTGTGTATGTATGTATGTATATATATATATATGTGTGTGTGTGTGTATGTATGTATATATATGTGTGTATATATATATGTGTGTATGTATGCATGTATGTGTGTATATGTATGTATATATATGTGTGTAATATATTTTATATATGTAATAGATGTATATATTAGTTATTTTATTTTTATGTTGTATTTGGCTCTAGTGCACATTCACTTGAATATCGAAGATATTAATAGGCAAGTGTTCAAAGTGAGTGTTTTAAATTAGGACTCATTAAGATCTATTCAGGAGTGTTTGAATTGGGGGAATATGGGTGGGGGGGGGTCCGGGTTTCCTCTGTTTCTTTTCTCCTTCTGTGTTACTGATAGGTGGAACAGTCTTATGTCCTCAGGACCGTGTTGCCATTCACAACTCTCAGGAAGCATGAGGGCCCTGCAGGCACAACTAAAATGAATGAATTTATTTGGAATGACTTAGATCACCAATATGATGTTGTGGAAGGACATGGCTGAGCTGAGCCCCAAAGACATATTTCTGTTATGGGTTTCTCTTTGGTCCATTTGCTTAGCAGATGCTATTATCAGGAGTTACTTTCACAGCAGATCTTTGTAATCAAGCATTTGGTCAAATAAGGCCAATGTAGAACATGTTGAAATATTCCTGTCACCTTCCCTTGCTGCATTGTGTTAAAACTGATTTACATGATAGCAGACTTCATCAATGTGACACGCTTGCATCTAAAAATGTCATTCTCACTAAAAATCCAGGACAGTTGTCATAGCAGACACTTTAACAGTCAAACGCAGGGGATCTAAACTTCTGTTATTGAAAATAATTTTGGAAATACTGTTGACAATTAATTTAGCTCATCCAATTTCTTAGAGGCCAAACTAAATTGCACACTTAAATGAGACATTTGGACAATAAGCGTAAAGCATTTGCACATGAATAAAAAAAAGTAGTCTACCCTGGTCTTCCACTAATGCAGTGTCTGCTAGTGTATGTTCCACCTTGCCCATTCATGGTTTCTTTTAAGTCATTGTTTGTTAAGGATATCCCCACACCTGATATGCAGGTGAAATTATGTTTTCATCTGTTGTTAATGAAAAGGTGACTCTAAAGCCGGCAGGGCATTACAGAATAATAAAATAAAATAAAACTAATGAACAAATGCTTCCACATGTTGATTTTTGGTGTTGCATGCATTTTAGTTATTGCTTTGTTTGAGAATGATTCCATTGTCTCTAAACCTGAGCACATGGTGTGTTTGTTATGTGAGTAGGAGTAGCATTAAAATGAAACCTCTGCATGGGTTTACACAGTTTTAGCATGGAGCACTGACGCTGGGCCGCTGTTGTAGTGTATGCTTGGCTGATTGGCTAATCGGAGAGCCCTGCATTTTTCCCCATTTCGGGGAGTGCCAGGGAATCAATACTGTCTGCCCTCATTGCAGCAGCCTGGTCCGTGTGCCGAGTACTGAGCAGGGGCCTGGTCAGGTTGTCTTCTGTGTGTGTGTGTGTGTGTGCGTGTCTATATGTGTAAGTCCGTGCATGTTTACATGTGTGATGTGTCTGTGTGTCTGTATGTCCATGTCTGTGTGCATGTGTTTGTGTCTGTGTGCATGTGTATGTCCATGTCTGTGTGCATGTGTGCGTATCTGTGTGTGTGTGTGTGTATGTCCATGTCTGTGTGCATGTGTTTGTGTCTGTGTGCTTGCACTCTGATATGCCGGTAGCCTCAGGCTGAAACCAGTCAACAAACACAGAAAGCCTGTGTGAATCCTGATTTACATAAAATGGTAAATCTACCACACTGGCTTAAAAGCAAAAATTCTTTGCCTCGTTTTATTTTATATGACTGAAGTATCCTTTTCAGCTCCCGTTGTCATTAAAGATAATTTTTTTTATGTATGGGCACAACTGAAGTTGAGCAGAATATACCGCAGGCTTGCTTGTGCACAAATCACGGCTTTGGCTTTTCCACCATGTTTTTCTGACATTGCACTGTAAAAGTCCTCCTAAGTGTGGTTGCTTGTGCAGATTTTGCTAGGTGCCGTCGGGTGGCAGAGAAACTCAATCACTAACGAGGAACCATTTCTGTTCGGTCCTCGGTGTAATGCCACACTGCTTCATTCAAGATATCCTAGTATAACTGCTTAGAGAGAGAGGAACGTAGAAAAGACAGAACTGGGGGAAAGCAGAGAAACCCATAAAACCGTGGTGGTGTGCACCAGAATCAGTTTTTGTGTTTGTTTGGCTGGTACTCAGCTACCTCAGCGATCCCCTGAGGGACCCGGGACGACTTGTTTTGTTGCGTTTTTTTTGGGATCAGCTCCTCCAACGTATTTCCTGTCACGTCCTACAGTTCGATTTTTCTTTTTTAATATAATTTGTTAAAAAAAAACTACTAATGTGAACACATGCGTTTTTTACTATTTTGTTCCCTGATTTACAGATTTCCTCCTGTAATTACTTACCTCACATACATAACACATACTCAGTCAAAGTAACCAGATACAAATTCTGTATACTGTTGTTGTATTGGTAGTTAGCTAAATTTGCTATTTGCCTGTGTTTATCTATCTAGCTATAGAATGTAGTTCATCCAACCCATGGCCATTTCATTTTATAAACTCTCTCTCAAACTGCGGCGTAACCTAATATTTGGTCACAGCCATAATCAGTTCAGTAGCGTTTGTCAACACTCTCAGGTAATTGGTGTTTATGTGTTTCCCTGGGGTCCAAAGGCGCCCCCAGGGACACTGAAGCAAAGTCTGTGGAGTGAATCTCTGCACTTCTCTTGGGACGGCAGGACGCCACTACATGGAGGAGGAATGTCTCAGTGCTGCTCTTTGGCAGAGAATTGCATTTCTTCTGTAATGTTTGAGGAGGTCTACCGTCAACACAATGAAAGTGAATCTATGGATCCCATGGCGCATGCTTATTCTCTCAGCCCTTCTTCGTAAATTGCCTTTACACGTGTTATTACCAGACCAAGTACTTCTCTCTGTTGAAACCCCTGCCGGTATTTCCGGGTTGCTCTTTTTGGTTAATTAGCGGGGCATTAAACTGGTGAGATCTGAGGCCTAATGTGTTGGCGCATCGCTGCATTTCCACAGCCTTGGCTGTTAGAGGGGTTTGGCCTTTGCCTCCTGGCTTCAGAGGTTCAGGCAAACGGGCAGGAGGACTGTCCGCTCCTCCCTCTCAGCGGCGCCACTGGGGACCCCTGGGAGGTGGGTATGGCTTTGTGTGGCAGTAAATAATCTGTGAGCACTCCGGGAGGGACTGTGAGTGGCAGTTTGCCCTTGCTTCTCAAAGGCCCTACCCTGCTCCTTAAACTTCCGACCATTTGAGCAATGCTTTTGGATTTTCTGCCCTGAGGGTGTGTGGGGGAGTGGGGTTGCTAATTAAATCAGTGCCATCCTCTTCAGTCAGAACAAAGCGTTTTACCCCAAACGCAGAGAGGAAAAGACTGGGGAGTGCAGAGCGGGGTGAGTTTAGTGAAGCAGACAGTCGGGCCTGATCGACCGCACCGACTGCCCGTCATTTGCACGTCTTTTGCAGTCCACAGGACAACCGCAAGAGCACCGTCCGCAAGAGTTCTGTCTGTGAGAAAGCTGCGAGAGCGCTGTACTGGCCCTACTGGCAATCCTTTGGATGTATTCATAAAAATAACCACAAACAGCCTAAACCAGTGATGAACCGCATGGTCTAAAACACTATCTTCACAAACCCCTACATATATCAATGCATGTAATGTTTCCTTTGTTCCCTGGGAAACAAGGCCAAGTAAAGAGTTCTAATGTTAGGGCCTTAAGACCACTAGAGTAAAGCGTGGCCACGCAAATTAAATTAATTCTGAAACATATATATTTCTTCTAGAAGCCAGACTTAAAATTATATCTGTCTTAAAGCCACAGTCCTGATAGACCAAAGTATCAGCCATCAGCTGTGGTATCACTATCTGTGGGGCAAAAATGTAAATTATCTAGTTTGTGTGTTGTGCTAAAGCTAAATAATTCAATCGTGCCACATACAACAGAATACAACGTGTGTTCCCACTGTAAAATGGAATGGTAAATTCACAAATGAGGCGAGCTTGGTTTAATGCAGTCACATGGGTGTTTACATTCGGGTGTTTGGTGCGCGTATTGTTAAAGCTGGCAAAAACAGCGCAGTTTGTGCAGCCGATAAATCTGTGCGCTTCTCTGGGAGCACAGCGTAGTTATTACGTGTGAACGGAAGGCGAAGTTCTTGTGTTGTCCGCTGGATGCTGTACAGGGAAAGGAAGTGAAAGTGCATATGGTCTCGTTTCAGCTAATTTAGCTCAGTCTGTGGCAGCGCGCTCTGCAGCCCACAGATCATTAAAAGAGTACCGTGCCCTTGGGCATTGGCAGTCTTAGATGACCAGCTTCCCTTATGCAATTACGTTTTCTTCAGGAAGCATTGCTGGGAAGGGCCAGAATGAATTCAGAAGGCGTACCGACCCCTTTTAGAAAAATGAAGGAAAACCGATCGAGGCCGCAGTGGTGCTGAGATTTTAAAACTGAGCTGACTGAGAGAGGGGTGTCAGTAGGCCTACAGAGGGGTAGGCAGTGATATAGGTTTATCACTTCACACTTGTGGGCACAGAAATGCGTAATTTGTTAATTTATTGAAATTTTATTTTTATTATTGTAATTAGTCAGAGAAGGAGGGTGAAGTTCTCAGCCTCAAACAGACCTTTGCTTTCCTGCCACAACTGAAAGCTGCAGTTTATTCTCACTGTTGGTTTGTGTATTACAGCAGTTCATGTTACGCCGGCAGATAATGACATATTTTGAATGCAAGACTTCTTTTGGTCCTCAACAAAACAGACATTTCACTGCTCTTTCACTGACCCTATCAAAGTCCTGTTTCGTTTGATTTTCTATGGGCTCGTCTTAAGTAGAAAACATGAAGTACAAAATAACTTAAGGACATGGCAAATTATAACGAATGTAATGCGATATAGTACTGTGTTGGAAAGAGGGTCAACCATTGAAATGTCTGGATTTTGTCAAGGTACGCACTTTGTTAGCTTTATAGTTCATTACGTCATCATTTAAAATATGACTCAGGCCGTGATTAATGAGTGCTGAGATTAGGCCACAGCTTAGAGGCACTAGGCTGTAAATGGCAAGCTTCTTTAAAGGAGAATAATTGCTCCGACAGCAGTAGAGCGTTGGGGTATCTTTGACTTGTCACCACAATGCAGTGGGCAGTTTGTCGAATTGAGCTATATTAAGGACAAGCCTGAGGTGAGTGGGGGGTGCGTTTAAAAAAACAAAAACAAAAAAAACCCCAGACCTAAAGTGGTAGGCATTTGTTGTTCTCCATGCCGCACAGTGCTCTGGTTCTACCCTCAATATCACGATGCAGTGCTGGGCTACACAAATTAAACTCAATCAAATCCAAAGCATTAAATTGACTAAATGACTTCTGTGGATAACCAAACAACATTGGTGCCCGTTGACTTATTATTTATTTAAAAAAACTTATTTTGTGTTTTGCAGAAAAAAAACTTTTAAGAGAACCTTTAAGAGAAGGAAATATTCAAAATAATAAACAATCTTGTAAATGTCAATTGACCATGTACACATGGAATTATTTTAGATTTATTTTTAAATGTCAACTATACACAAAAACACCACACTGGAGATCAACATTAACAAATACACTACCAGTCAAAGTTTGAGTA